>JBCJKH010012209.1:0-15750 GCA_039877255.1 Loriculus beryllinus
CCCTTCTTATTTGCCTCCTCTCAGTTGTTCCCGTCAAAGATCAGTGGGTCCTGCAGCAAAGGGAATGCTCCTTGCAATTAGGATGCTCTCTGCTCTGCAGGACCTTTGAAAGGAAAACATCTGAAATGGATGATGTCACTCCTCTTGGTAACCATTTAAAGACTGTCCTGGTCATGAGTTTTGCTTTCTTACCATGATGCTGTACTGTTTGACTTCTGGTGCTTCTGCTGGCAAAGAAACATTTTGTTTAATGTCATTACTGTGATGATACCTTGACATTCATCACCTAAGAACTCACCATGCTATTTTTTTTTAACATCTTCAATCTTGTGAATAATTGGGTAGGATAACAGCCCTACTGATGTGGCATTAGGCCATGAGACAGCATTCTACCTTCTTAAGCTTCCATGTCATCTTATCCCCTGTAGACTGAAAACTGGGAGATTATAAATAAGATTTTTACTGATTTTGAATGGTGAATTGTATTTCACAGTTCTTGTCACCAATTGCATGGAAGTTATTTAGAAGAAGGTCATTTGGGTTGGAGATGGGGGTGAATAAGCCAAAACCTGCAGGATTTTGTAAGCGAGTATTAGTTTTACTGTATCAGAAAAGTATTATTTGCAGATTTACTTCTCAGAAGTCCCATATGTGGTATGTTTTTAACTTTGATCCAAAACAATGTGTTTTCAATAGTTACGTTTAGAGCATGAAGTTTGGAAGCCACCCTGAAAAATCAAGTTCAGTTCCATTTGTAAATCTGGAATTTTGTCTTTAGCCTTAACTTACGCTTGAGAGGCATTTTAAATCTATATCTATCTATCTATCTATCTATCTATCTATCTATCTATCTATCAGTATCTGAAATTCTTCTTGTGCTATGGAAAACTGTCCTAGCATCCACCACAGTTTGAATGTAACTCTTGGGGGTTGAGCTGAGAGGTTGATCTGCTGCTCTGTAGAGAGAGTGACCACTGAGAGCAGAGAGAGGTACCACTCTGCATTTCTGTCCTGTACTGTCCCAGTAAGTTACTGCTACAGCCCAGGCTTGCAGTATCTCAGTAAAATGGTCTTTCCTTTTGGCCTCTGGGAAGCTTTCCTCAGCCTGCTTTAAGTACTAGTACCATAAAGGAGGGTGTCTGGAACAATGTGTATACAGGTATAGATAGATTTAAAATATAATCTTCAGGAATTTTTACCTGTGATTGAAATACCAGAAAGAGTTGTGCTGCAGTTAAAGGTCTGAAAGGGTGCTGGATTTCCTTGTTTGAGGTTTTCACCTTTAGCTTGTATGCTGAATCCAGAGAGACAGTGTTCGTGTATCATGCGTTCGTTCATGATATCCATCTTGTTTTCTCCCTGGCTTGTTTTCTGTCTTTCTTATAGATATGATGCCTGCATATGACGCCTGGATATATGCATATATGAAGGATATGGGGCCGCCAGTCAAATGGAGTGCCTAGGCTTCTCAAAAAGATAAAGGTAGAGGACAGATAGGGTGTGAATCTGCCTTTCTAATGACCTGTAGCACATGTTGATCAGTAAGTTACAGACAAAAACTCCACCACAAATGCATGGTAGAACTTGGTACTAATGCCTCTATCCTTAACATGAAATGCACTGAACAAATCTGATCATTTTGATCGAAGTTACGTAAAGGGGCTTTTGAAACTTTTTCCTGTAATGTCTGTCACTTATTTCCCAAAAAATGTTCTGTGTTGTCAGAAAAAAGAATCAGATGATGAAAATTATTATTATGAAAGAAATTAATCATAAGTACTCTGTGATGCTGAAAGCAAAACTTGTAAATAGGAGTGATTGATGCTCTCAGTGCTGCAGCTGATAATTTTGTATATACATTTTAACTAAGATGAAAGAGGATAAAGTGAAACAGGGTGGTTTTTTTTGTTTTCTGTTTGAATCAACTAGGCACTTATTCTTGAGACTCTAATGTGTTGTGAAGCCTGATCCCTGAGTGCACCACAGCCTGCCTTTGCACGAAGGGTGGAGCAGTGAAGGATGGTGGTATAACTATTAAACAGCACTTTCCAAATATCCAGTGAAATTGAAGATGGCTGTTTCCTTGATACGAGCTTCATGATCAAAGCTAGAATTCCCATCTCCTTCCACTTTCTTCCCATGATTTTAAACTGCCTGAAAATGTTTGATTAGGCTTTGTGCTTTCATTTACTAAACATCTGTGCAACACTTGTGTCTAAAATCCTTTGAAGCCTTGTTGCCTCCCTCTCAGATTCTTTGTTTTACTTGCATTGCCTCAGTTTTGTATGTTGCTGATTTCTGTTTAGGACAAATGCAAATAAGATTTTTGCAAACAATAATATGGTGGATAGGAACATGACCATGTATTCAACTACATCTCTCCTCCACCTTTGTCACTCAGGATGTGATCATGGTGAAGTTGATCTGTCAATATAGTACAACATTTTACTGTAACACATCCCTAGGACAGTAGCTAGTGATACTAATGGGGAGAATGAACACGTATCCCAGAAAGCAAGAAATTACTCTAATGAGATCATGTGTTGTGTAGCTGCTGCTACTGAGCTTCTGCTCCTGAGAAAAGACAAAGCTGGCTGGGTGGATGATGGAAATATTCTACAGGATGTTTATGTCTGATGTTGACACTGATTTGTTGCCTCTTCCTGCCAATTCTGTCCTCCCTATTGCTGTCCATTTCCATACATGCTCTTAGGAGACTGAATCCCATTGTGTGGACTTATGCTTGTTTTGATTTGCTCAAATTGATAGACATCGCAATTGTGAGGATCCACTGTACAGTACAAAAAATATTTTAAAGGACATACAGAATACTTGCATTTTATATTAATTAGAGTAGGCATGGTTTAAGAGGCTGGTGCTTAAAACAACCCCAAGTAGAAGAAATCTGAATGATTGAATGGTACTTTTGCTGCAATACATGGCAATCTGAGTCTTGATTTGGAGTAAGTTACCAGTAAAAGTCCTTAAAGAAATCAAAATCTTATTCCATATAAAAGCAGCATTTCTAAATTCTATTCAGAAGTAGCATAACTGAAATGATGCCTTTCATCTGCTTTTCTGTGCACTAATTAGCACTAGGAAATAAGCAGCAAATTGAACAGAACCTTGTGATCCTTGTGAGGACTTAACAGCACAGAAATTCTGCAGATCAGTGTTGCAACTTGCAGCAGCTGCTGCAGGGTAGCAGGTACTGCAGGTAAGTGGTACACACGTATCACATCACCTTGAACCTTGCAGGTTGCTGTATTAATCCCTAGGGCCGTGTCTGTGCACACACTTTACCTCCTATCTGTGGGATGGGATTCCTGTGATGGGAGGAGTGGAGCTGGTGCTTCAAAGTGTATAAATTCACAGACCCATTAGGCCTGTGGACAGATTGTGGTTTACCTGATGATGTTTTAAACCACTGGAATGTCCCATGCCATAGCCTCCATTCCATTCCCTAGCTGAAAGTGCTCTGTTACTTTCCTAACACTTTTTCTGTTGTATTTTATTCAGCCCCTCTTATTCCTGTCAATTCCCAGTTCAGTGAGCGCTTAAAAGGCTGTTTTGCTTATTGAAGGGAGCAGCATAAAGCTCTTCCCATGTGGCACAAGTTTTCAAACTGTAAAGTAGCATCTTTTGCTTGCTCAAATTACATGACAAAGTCAAGAATCAGAAAGTTAGAGTAAAGGAATTAAAATGATGTGCCTTCATACTGCTCCAAGTTCAGTAGCTGATCTTTTTGTCTTCACAATTTCAGGAGCTTAGTAACACATTTTAATAATTGTAAGAGATCTATAAGCCAGCTTGTGAAGTGACATTAGCACAAAGACCATATGGATGATTGTGAAATATCTTGTTGAATTTTTAGGAGTGTGAATTTGTCTAGAGTCATGTCTCCTTGAATACAAAAATAATTCCTCTTCTGTTCACTGTGAAGTTTTAGTGTCTTAACAGCACAAAGCTTTGCAAACTCTGGTTTGTAGATTTTTCATACTCTTAATATCAGCCTTAATTATAACATACAGATCTTTCTGTAAAGGATCTGAATATCCCTACTAATCCGCATGCGGAATGTTTTATTTGCAGGTGGGAAAAGAGTAATAAGTTAATCAGAATATAAGGTCTTTGCAACATAGCATGTATCAAAGAGCAACTGTTCCTGTTGCTGTTTCTAAAGTAATTTTCTCTGCAGTGCACTCATTTACCTTTCAGACTTTCTTTACAAGCACAGAAATTTCCGCTTTTATGTACACATGCCCTTTTCACTATGTGCCACTTTCAGCTGTTGATGAATTATTGATTTCTTCTGTCACAATTCTCTTGAGTTACAGTACTCATGAAAAAGGAACAAGAGTCATTATTTTACTATTTGAAATGTGTTTCACTCTCTTTAGATTTTCTTATTTTCCTGTAAAGCTGTATGAAAAGGGTGTTGAAATGACCACAAGCACATCAATGTGCCCCCAGAAGGCATGGTTCTTTGGAAATATCAAATAAATTGATGGAGATAGCAACAGAGTTCGAGAGTAAATCTTTCTGTCAGAAGCTGGTTCCTGTCACTGGGGGAGGAATAAGAAACTAAGTGTTAAAAAAGAATTTTCCTGGGTTTACTATGGGTTTTCAGTCAGCCTTTTGAGGCATAGTCACATTTTAGGAACTTGTAATTGGGTGTGTTTACCTTTCTTTTACAAATAACATAGTTTTAATTAAAACAGAGAGAGGTTAAGAAAACAAACAAAAATAAACTAAAAATTTGAACAGCTTAGTGGTTTAAACTTGCATTATTAAATATTGGTTTGTTTGATTTAGACTTCCACTACCAAGGATTTTGGTTTAAGTAACTTTCCTTTTGCTGTTGTGGGTTTATTCACCACATACAGTCATTGCCTGCTTTTGAATCTGTGCTTCCACTCAGGAATTCCAGCCAAGGGCAGAGACAGTGCTGGCCCATTACAGCCAGCCATGTGCCAGCGTTGGGAGCACTACTGTAGGTCAGCTCTGCTCCCTCTAGCATCCTGTATTTGATAGAGGTCAGTAATAGACAGTTCAGAGGAATATCCAAGATCTTCACAGCAAGCAGGTTTGAGTCATATTTGGTCTTTTTCTGTATCTGTTAGAAGCTGGTATAAGATTTAGAGCGTGTAATAGATTTAAACTCTGCATTTCTACTATCAGTACTATGGATAGGACACTTGGTATCCAGGCACTGTCTTATAAATGTTTACACCGTGGAGTTCCATGGTCTCTTTGCAGTCTGGGGAGAAACACAAAATTTATTTATCAGTTTCTTCTTTGTAAATGGAAGTGAATGTTCACTGGTTCCTCCATCTGTGAAGTTTTAGGGAAAGGGATTTTTTTTTTTCTTTTTAAGAATTCCATGAATTGTTTTAAGTCTGTGTTGATTCATATCAAAGTAAGAACAGGTTTCCTAACAGGAGTAACATAATGCAAACAACGGTAATGGGTGCTGATAAGTCAATTGAATGATCAATACATTAAAAAAACCAATGGAATGCATAGATTATTTTATGTGAATCAGATACTGAGCTTTCAGCCCAGAAACCTTTTTAGACAAATTTTTAAAGGTCTCATTTTAGGTGGTAGTAGGTACCATGTAATCTCTGCAAGTAGAGAATAATTTCCCTCTGCACTGAGCTCCACAAACATCTTGTCAGAGAAGTAAATTGTTTGACAATCAAATGCAGGATGTGCAGGAGAGTATAGTCCAAGTTTATTGTCGTTTATGCAATCTGGAAATCAAATGGGTTTTGGCATAATAGAGGAAGAAACTTTAGCAAAAATCACTACTATGAGCAGCTGACATATGTTCGTGTTAGTAACCATGTACTCCTGCAGATTATCTTCAAAAGCATTCAGTTTTCTGATTAGAAACAATGGAATAAAATAATATAGTGGTGTACTTCTTCACTCTTCTGTGAATCAAACTCAAATTTATTACGATGTTGGAAATGTTTTTATTTCTTGTTCTTAGACACTATCTATTGCTATAATGCAAAAGTTATTTTGAAATAATACTTAGGGGTTTGTATTTACATAGACAATTGGCCCTCAGGAAAGGAGGCTGCTAGTCCTTCCCCTGTCCCAAAACAGTCATGACTGTCAAATCATTCTTAAAAACTTCTTTGGGAAATTTATTCCAGTGCTTAACAGTTCTTTCAACCAGAAACGTTTTCCTACCTTAAATGCTTATTACTTACCTTAAATTTACAACACTTCAGTTTAAACTGTGTTGCTTCTTACAGAGCCTGGTACAAATCTTAAAAGCACCCTCTTGAATTTTAAGCCTGTTTTCAAAGAGTTCCTTAACCCCTTGCGGGCCGATGTGAGTTTAAAGCAAACTTTCCTTTCTATCATTCTGGTCTCCTGTGAAGTATCAAACCTTGTAAGACTGGGGTGGACTCCAGTGAAGCCAAGCTTGGTATTGATTCTTTCTAATTTCAAGTGAAGCTCTGAGAATTACACACTTGAATAGATTGCTACCAGAAAGCTGGTGTTATCCCCATCTTATGTAGGCTTGTTATGTTGTGGTGACTATTTCATAGTGCTTTCATCTAGATGAAGTTATGTAGCTTATTGACAAGATGGGCATGTAAGATGCTGCTTTACTAAACTCGAGGCATATAGCGTTTACTGCTTCTTCGCCATATATCGTGTCTTAAAAGGAAAAGGGGTTGTCTTTGACAAATACCTGTTGGCTGTTCACTTAATTTATTTTCTTAATTTGTAGATCATCTTTTTACCAGAGCAGGCAATTTCTTTCTCAAGTTATGCAAATAAACATAAATATAATTTTATGTTATTATTTCAATTATGGTTCCATGTCTGGCCCCAGAAATGACTTATACAAAATAATCACATTCCTAGAGGTTTAGGCCAACGCAATATGAAGTTTGAAAAGGGTAGTTAATGCTTGAGCCCCTTTTACTCCATGAGCCAGATGTTGTACATTTGGACTTCAAGTTCCATCCTAGGTATGCTGGGTTCAGGCAGGGGGTATTTATATTGGCCATCTCCTGGGATCGTTTTAAACACAGGCTTTGTTTAATTGAAGTCCATCTTAAATCTGTCCCTCTTTAGTTAGCTATTTTCTACTCCACGCAAAGCTTTTTGCGTCCTTCATTCTGGGCTGTGTTGGGCAGATTCTCTGGCCTACTTTTCATAGCAGATGATTCATTCCTCTTTGCTAATGGTTTCTGGAAATACCACTTAAATTTGGAAAGTTGCAAGCCATAGAAAGGGATGAATGAAACACACAAGCATATGGTTTCTGTGGGAAATAGTCTTCCTATTTTGTGGGGTTTGTTTTTAGTTTTTTATTCTTTGTTTTGTTTTGGTTTTGGGGGTACTTAATTTTAAAAGAAAAGGTTATGGCCTATTTTGTGTAAGATTCTTTGATCCAAAGATCCATTTGCTAAGAATGTACTTTATTTCCACAAATATTTCTTATCCAGTCCTAAACAGAAGGGCAATGAATACCCAAGGCCTTCAGCTTTGTTTGGGAACAGCTCTTCTATCTCTCATTCCCTCTCACAGATTTGAAAACTATTGTGCTACCGACTAAGGGAATTACAGCATCACGCTGTAGAACATGTAAACTCCAGATATTATTTTTTTGAAAATCAGGGTAGTTTGGAATATTTTATTTGACTAGCATGATTTATTGCAATAGCACCTTTTGTGAAGGATTTCGTACTAAAGTTTTAGGTAAAACTAAATAGAAGGCCTTAGCCACAGTATATGGATCTGTATCTAAATCAAGCAACTGAGGTCTGAATCTAATTCAGTTGTTTATACATGGAGGCAGTAGTGGCCCTGTACACTTAGGTAATTCAGCATGAGCAATCAGAATGATACCCCAACTCTTCCATTAATATGTGCAACTGGTGCAGTCATTTCACTCTTTTACTCACCTCCAAGAGGTGATCCACCTTTACGGTTGTTCTACTGATGTTGTATTTGATATTATGGAAAAAAACTTTTCACCATTGTGTTGTTTTGTTGTGGTTTTTTCCTCTGGCCAAAAAATAAAAAAAATAAAAAAAATAAAAATAATTTGTGTTATTGGTAAAACTGAGCAAAAGTGATATCAAGCAGCAGTCCTCCCTCCCTTACAAGCAAATGGCATTATAGCTGTCCACCTATTCAATCTGTTGCCAAGCCTAAACTACTGCCTTCCCCACTTTGCCTGCAAATGTCAGTCATTATGTTATATAAGCTCAAAATCTAGCATGCAAAAAATAGCAGTCATGGGAGTCAACAAGGACTCAAGGCTCAAGCAGAACATGAAAGTAGACATGGACTTTTACTAGGCGCTAGTTACAGAGGAGAAAAGCGTAACTGCTGGAATCAAGTGGGGAGTCATTTTACACGTTCAAGTTGGAAGTAAATTTGTGTGTGAAACTGCATGTTTTCAGACAAGATACAAATCAGCTTGAGAGTTTTATCGCTCAACTGTGTAAATATATCTTAAGCCACTTACTTAAGGTATATTAAGGGAAAGAATGAAAGCAGCACTGCAAAATGAACGTTTTCCTTTTCATTCCTCCTACTTTTTTAATGGTTTGCCATCCCAGTGCCTTGAATGTGCTACAGTGGGAAACAATAAGATATCCTCATCCAAAATTGTCATGAGTCTGGTTATTCTTTTTCAAATCAGACTAGCATTTATGCTGTTCAGTTAACTCCTCCATGACAATAAATAATAGATGTACGCATAGGAATTTGAGGAGTATTTCTCAACTGAATTGTTGTAAGACAATATCATTTTGTCTCAATTTGCTTCTTAAGCTGTCCACCTGTTACCCATACTTTCTTAAGTAGTCATCCTTCACCTGATCTCTTGAACCCTAAAATGTCTGTCAAATCTTCAGATGAGGTCTGGGGAAACAGCTCCAAAACCAGCAGGAAGGACACAGAGGACAGGCAGACATCCAGCCAGCACAGAAGCTATTGTAGCTCCTCCTCCCCTACATCATAATTCTCAGAGCTTCTCTGTACATGTGCATCTGATTCATTGCATTCAAAAAAGTGCTAAGAGATGTGATGCTCATAAGGGAATTACAATGAAAACTTTGTAAGCGTCACTGTAGCATGTTCTTTATTATAAATGATGTGGTAGCCCATATTTGGATTACTATATGGATATTTTACCTGAAACACGCTGAAGATAAGCTTATAATGACTGGGGGTTTCACTCGAGGCTAAAACGCTGTATACTGAGATGTTTTTACTTTATTATTCTTATCAAAAGCTTTCTTAGCATAAAGCTCAGCTGCAGTTTCTGACCAGATTTTCTTGGCCTTTCTTTGAAGAAATATACAGTACGTAACAGTAAGCTTTAATATACGTACTTTGTTGTTGTTACATGAGGAAAAAAATTAGGATTTGTATTCTCCCCCCATTCGTTTGTGTAATCATTTATGCTCAAAAATATGTAAAAAGACAAGTACCTGGTCTTGAAATTATGCCAATTTTTTTCAAGTTTTTATCAGTCCACTAATATTTAAAAGATATTTTGTAGTCTGCTGTTTTACGAAATAGCATTTTGACATAAAATACTGTCATTTTATCAGCATGTAAAATATACCTTGTAGTCAAATGGACCAATAAAAGAGGCATTTTTGTATAAAAGAATTTCTGCCCAGTGGAAAGTTAAGCCTGCTGTTAAAAATACACCATTTACTTACATTTTACTTTTTAATTTTCTGTCACAAGAATTATTCATGGAAGGACCATGAGGAAGGTTTTTGTCCCTCCTCAGGTTTCTTACCAGTCTGTGGTTATGTTCACTTGTCTATCGTGTCTTCACACCATTTTCTTTGTATTTATCTGATGTGTCATATAAATTTTACTTTGAAAAAAAAATTAATCTTGTTATAAAATAGCAGAATTTCTTTTATCCAAGAATGTCAAAAAGCCAGGTTTTCTATTGCTGAGTATTATTGTCAGTCCCATTCTTCCTTTTTTTCTAGCTATACAGCTTAAATTTTCAGGCTTTGTTCACAAGGGAACCTTTTCCTTCCCTTTCTTCCTTATAATTATTATTTTTCTTGTGTTCAGGTTCCAGCCTCAATGCAAACTGCATGCAGCAGCAGTGGCAGCTCTGTCAGGTGCCTCTTTGAAGCCTGGGAAGCAAATACACCTAACGAAAGGCCTTGAATACCCTCTCTAAAGGTGTTTGTGCATCAGTTCTAACAATTTCATGTGTTTCCCATCCCTGCACTACCCAGTGTTTCTCTTAAGCTTAGTTTGACTTAGTTGCAGAACTTTCTTTCCTGAAGAGATACTACCTCACGCAGAGGTCAAAGGCATCCTTTGTGAGAGGAATGTTTCAGACCTACAGTGCATGTTGTCTGATTTTTGACAGACTTCAAATGCAACTTCTGGAACAGCACTCACTTTCTGCAAAGTACCCTAACATCAGGCCTTTCCCAAATAATGGGGACAACAGCAATAATGAGTTGGTTTGCCAAAGTAAATTATAATTGGTGATTTTTTTTTTTCTTTCACTGTGATTTATGGGACTTAAGTTCCTTTTAATGGAGTACTTACATTAAGGGTCTAGAAAACCTGTATGAGGCTTGTATCCACCGTAGCCAGTGAGTTTGCAAACAAAGTTCCTTAAATATTTCTACATAATTCTTATCATTGAGTAATCAAGGTTTGACAAAGTAGAGAGCATATTGGCTCCACCACGTCTCAGTCCATTTCACTCTGTTCATCCCTTTCTGCTGCTGGTTCAGTCTGCTGGCAGCTAAAGCGCAAGAAACCTTGAACCTGTTTGCAGCCAGTTTTTGGTCCTTTCAAAGCCTTCATAGGTTCAGTTTTCTCTTCCCAGCTCATGGCAGCAGCTGAGCTCATAATTATGCATTCTGTCTCTTCTTGAGGGGTGAGAATTATTCTTGCCATTTGGTGAACAAGAAACAGGTTGTATGAAGCATTCTGTATAAGGTAGCAAGGAAAATGGGCAATTCAAGAGAATAGCAGAAGAAAAAGTACACTTCTTAAATTCTTATTTATTTATTTATTCATTTTGGAATGTGTACAAACTACTGCTAACGTTCTGTCTTCTGTGCTTAAAGTGTGAGCTTCATGTGTGTTGATGGGTTTCTTTTTTTCCTTTTTGATATTTGTAAGCGTAAGGAAAAATAGCATTTATAATTGCATTTACTTTTCATTCTCTTGTTGTCTGTCTTGTATAATGAGGTGTAAACATCAGCAAATATCTTTCTTGTTTTATAGTTAATTATCATTGTTCATTGCAAGCATCTTTCCCCTTCTTGTCTCGGATTATTTTGTGTGGTTTTGCTTTGTAGAGAGTTCCGAAAGGTTTTTAACGCAGTATCCCTGTTGCATCCCTGAGATTACTGCAATTATGCTCAAAATTACTGCATAATGCATTTGCGTTTTCATGTGCAGTATGTGTTTGTGCTTATGTGTATAAATGGTAACCAAAAATATTTTCATGTTCACCTTTGGGGAATTAACGCTGAAAAGGGGGCTATTTAAGATCAGTATCTTTTGGCTTTCATTCCTGATTTCCTAGAAAATAAAAATAACTCCAACTATGATAGCTGTGCTATTATATATGCTACAGCAGAGTTGCTGCATTAACTAATCTTACTGGAGTGACCACTTTGACCTGTGGGTGGTTTCACAACAGCTCCAACAGCAGCATGCAGAGTGCAAGCACAAGCTCAGCTGAGAGAGTTTTACTGAGAAGTATACTCGTTGCAGTTGTTTGTCATTGTCAGTAATACACCTAGCTAATTCCAGAGCTAAATGTTTTAATTCCCTCTTATCTAACTTTAATTTAGCATAATCGTGAGTAGTTAGGCAGACTTACTGCATGTATACACCTGTATTTATAGAGAACATACCCATGAGTGGTGAGTACGGGATGGGATGCAAAAGGGATTGAAACTGAAAGGGCAGGTTTCAGTGTATAAAGCAGCATGCAAAGCCATTTCCTACGGAGTACATGAGGGGATTTTAGAAGGTTTTAGTGCTGCCTAAGGCCCCTTTGCCAAAATAGCGCACTTGACACAACACAAGGAAATGCATTCTTACTGAAATAGAAATCTTCTGAAACTTGGAAGGAACCTGTATCATTTGAAGCAGCAACAAAGGCTATGCCTCATCTTCTCAGCTGGGTAAATATAGTAAATCATTTCCTAGCAGAGTCAAATAGTCACACAACCTGTGAAGAAAAGAACATTTTAAGCTTTCTCTTCCCCCTCCTCCCCAAATTAGATTGCTTTGCTCAATGATGTCTTGCTCAAGCTGTAAAACCAGGTGAAAATGAGTTCTGGTGATTCTATGATTCTATGATTTTGGGAAATTCTTGAATATTATGAGTATTGCTTTCAAGAATTCAGAAGGAAAATGTAACTTGTCAAATTTGATATACCACTAAGAACCCAGAAACATCAGTGCTAATGAAACAACAAGGTAGCAAAAATAGCAGAATAGTTTAAGGTGTAGTTAATGTTCATTTAAAGTACAATTAAAGCAAGCCCCTATTGGTGTAAATGTAAAGACTGAAGTAAAGCTTCATGTGTTTCAGTTGACTTGTATCAAAGCCTTTATATAGGCTTGCAATGACTGTGAATGTAGAAGTTCAGAAAAGGATATAAATGTATTTAACCAGTTTGCTGACACTAAGCAGAACCTGTAGGCAGCAGCTGTATTACTTCTGCATAAAATGGATTAACAGGTTTGTTCTTCTTTTGAGATTAACTTCTGTTTCATGCATGGGGATGTAGGATGAGGTGGTCATGTTCCCCAGAATACATAAATCTTTTAGATACTCTTTCTGTGGTACTTGCCTTTAGCCTGAGAGGCCGGCCCACACATGCTGTGGAGAAAATACGTTATTTTAAAAAGCTTTAAAGACTTTTAAAATCTATGTATCAGGCCTTAAAAATATTTTTGTTTTTTTTAATTGTGAGATGGATGATTGAGGCAATCAGAATGCATAAGCATTAAAGTATATGTCATGCAATGGTGGATACCATGGTAGTAATATGTAAAGTGCATACCACAATAGCGTAGCCTTGGATAGTGCACATCATAAACTATATTCTGCATGTTTGCAGACTTAAATTCTGATTTTCATATCTATCCATTCTTTTAACAGATAATTGCAAGTGATTATCTGTTTAAAATGGTTGTGAAATGGGGTTATGGTTAGTAGTAGAAAGGGAGTCCTGTCACCTCAGAATGAGGCTTCTCAGTGGTTATACAATGCATATATTAGTAATCTAGTGTTTGTTTAATCTGACTTGCGTAAATGTTCTGTTCTTGTACGTTAAAGACTTGCTACATTAGGAACCTTGGGAATTAGCCTGCTTTTAGTTTTTAGAGAGATTATCATATACAAGTAGCTATTTTTCTTCTCTGAATCTCTAAAATGAAAAATGCATGGTAAAAAGCACTATTTTAAAGATAGTTTTCACTCACAAAAATACTTTTTTTGGGGGGAAACACTAACAAAAGATTTTTTGATTGCTGCTTCACTGAAGGAAAATAGCACTTAAACCAGAAAATCCCCTGAAGTGGATGATTAACACATGGTAACACCAGCTTGATCTGTTCTTTTAAGGATTGCATTTAAAACAGTGCTCACTGATTAAAGAAGTGTATAAAGCCTGTTCCAAATTGCTGTCCAACAGGAGCAGAGCAGATAGTACTATCAGAACAGTCAATTCTGTTTTGAGCCTAAAATTCACTTTGCAAGTTTCCTTTATGGTATAAAAAATGTAAGTTGTTTCCTTTTCATCCTAGAAAGAAGGAAACATTTAAATCACAATTATTTGTTATATTAATTGGGTTTTTTTTGTGGAATAACTTTTAGGTTCTTGTGCCTATCAAACTTTGGCCACTTAATAAGATGGTGCATTTTTTCTCTGGACTTAAACTTGTTTCAAGACCACAAAGGAGAAAAAGAAAGTGGTAGTTTGTAATGATCAGATTGGAAATGCTGGCATAATTTAAACCTAAGTGGCATCTTTCAAGTGTGTAAGGTGATGAAGTCCAAAGAATGTTTCTTGAATTCTTACCTATTAGCGAATTACTTCAGTCTTCCTGAAGTCCCTCAAAAATTTCCTCAGCTTTTCCTCTGTCAGAGGGTTTAACAGGCTCTGACTGACTTTTGTCCAATAATTGCATCTGCTATTAAGACAGTTATGCTATTCCTATATACAGTTATAGCCAGCACGATTTGAGATGTTCTAAGATGGCATTTTTATGATTCAACTTTAGAACCCCTACCTATCTTTCATATGAGATTTTAAAGTATGTGTCAGAAGTATGTACTTTACATATGTAGGGCACATACCCTTTGGTCTGTATTGTTCCTATTCAGAAAACCACATCTTGCATTTCATCTGTGTTATCTGGGTCTCCAGGACACCATGTTGTTTTTAGATTGGTTTTCATAGGAACTGTTACTACAACTAGTAACATTAGTCAACTAATGAAACTGGTTACTTGCCTGAGATGAAAATGACTGCATTTGAGAGTGGGATAGATGGTTCTCATGTCTTAGCATAAAACTAGAAGCATAATATAAAAATGGAAATGAAAGTTTGAATTATTACTTGCAAATTCAATTCATGGAATCTAGACAGAATTTATGCATGTGATACCCTATTTATACGTTTGAGTCACAAAAAAATAAATCTGAGAAAGGTTGAGTGTTTTATTTTCTCTCTAAAATAGGAAATAACTATTTCATTTCATCCTATCTCAGACTTAACTTCCCATGCCTAAAAGTACCTTTTCTGTTTCCAGGCAAAGCTTTTCTTTTCATCCAAATATTATCTATTTTTATGCCCTGAGCTCAGAAAAATGTTGCCATTGTCCCAACAGTGATACAGTTTTTAAATATAACTGCTGTATTAGCTATGATTGACAAGTTTGTCCCCTGCATACTTTTAAATGCAGTTCTTTCCCTTTAAAAATGAGATTATATATGTTTGTTAAATGTTGTTAATAATATTTTTGTCTCCCCTATTGAAAATCTACATGAAGTCGATGATAGCACCATACTATGAATATTCATACATCTAACACCTTGCCCGTTAACATTAGCATCACTCTTGTTAAGCAACTCCAATCATTGAAAGGCAGAAAAATGCTTAGCAACTCTGGTCATATGATGATATATGAAAGTATAGATAAAATTTTGAAGTGTTACTATATGGCTTTTTCATTCAAAATTGCATGCATTTAGAAACAGCAGGTAATGGGCTGTAGTAAATACCTGTTTCTAATAATCCCCCCTTTTGTACAGATTCAGTTTTTATTGATGTGAAAAGGCTTTAGCAACGTAGCAGTATGAAATTAATATTCCAAGCTAATCAACATATTTGTTGGGCCTGTCTCTTTGTGCAAAGAAAAAGGATGTTGCCCAGGCTGGTTCTTGGAGACATCATGGAAGAGGAAAAAAAAAAGAGCCCAAAAAAAGATACTGAGCGTTTTCAGCTCAGTGGTATCCTGCCCAGCTCAAAGGCATACAACTCCAACATCTGATATAAAAGACTGGGGATGGGTAAGAAGATCAAAACAGGCACCACATCAAAGCACAGCCAAAGTAGGAGCAGCTAATTGCTGCACATTCCTTGCACATAGCAATTAGCTGCAGCAGCAGTGTTAACAGCAGTGGCTCTCCCTTACCAGCCTCATCATGCTTAGGTGATGCAACCCATCACACAACCAAGG
>JBCJKH010012211.1:0-25260 GCA_039877255.1 Loriculus beryllinus
TGTAATAGAAACTTGGATTCTTGAAATTTTTCAGTACTTCACTGATTTACAGTTTTATATGTTAGTCTGACAGAGTCACTTCTGTGTCCTTGTTTTTTTGTATCTAGAATGACTTTCTTAAAACAATGTCCAATGCTAAATAGCAATAGCACTGCATTCATCGAGAAAATCTTGCTACCTTGTAGGATGCCCTTGCCCAGCTGTTCTTACTTGCTGTGCAAATAGTATGCAGTTGTTTTTTCTCACTGGATTTGTACATTGAAATTACATGAGGCACTTCAGGAAAACTACATTATTTCCTAACAATCATTATAAGCTAACATGACCAAATATTCATGCACATGCTTAAAAACATCTCTACCACTGCAGAGCTCAAAGGGATAAAAACGAAAGTAACCGAGTCATTGGAGCAACTTAGATAAACAGAGCACTGATGGTGACTCACCCGAGTTGGGATCGGAGTTGCCATCAGCTTCAGTCCTCTTGTCCGGGGAAGCCTGGTCGTAGAATTCGTCCTGTGGCGGAACCAGAGGGAGAGGGTGTGAGATCAGGGTTCCACCACCCACGGGCTCGTGGTCTCCCAGACCACTGTCACTGCAGCTTTCCTGGGAGCCATCAGGGAGATGAAATGTAACACGGCGCTGGGACTACAAAGAAGAGCACAGGACACACTGATTAGTGCTCTTCTGTTCTCCTGACTTTTTTCTTTTTTTAATTTTTTGTTTGTGTTTTTGTTGTTGTTGTTTTTTGTTTGTTTGTTTGATTGATTGATTGTTTTTTATTTTAAACTTCTACATACAAATAGATTCCTGACAATGCATATGAGGCAATTGTTATTATCACATTTGCGTGTTGTATTTTTTCTTTTAACTTGCTTTTACAGCAACCCAGGGAAGATGACAGGCAGGAGAGCCAAATTTCAAAGGTCTGCACATGCTCATCTACGAAGTAAGCTTCTCATAAGAAGGTGGTCAGTAGTTAGATATATTTCTCATTATTTTAGAGGTGTGATCTATAAAAACTCCAAGAAAGAGAAGCTGTTGTAAACTATGTAATGAAAAGCTAATCACATCAGAAAATATAGTATAACTACATTTCTGAGGTTAAAACCTGTACTCTCACTGTTCACACTGGGAAAAAAGCTCCACGCAGTTAAACAAAACAATAAAAAATTTTGTCTTCTTGCAGGAATAGAAGGACATATAAACACATTTATATAAGGAAATTAACTGATATCAATTATCAAACTAAAATGAATATTTAGGATTTCTAGTATATCTGTGCAGTCACAATGGTCAGCAAAGAATCATAGAATGCAATGATGGTATGAGCAATTTTCACTCTCTTAAGAGAAAGAAAAATAAGCAGGGCATACTTTGTTCAAGAAACACTATGAATGAGAGACAGAATTACAATATTTTTAAAAAAAAAAAAACAAAACAAAACAAAAAAAACAAACCAGTCACCTTCAAGAAAAAAAAAAAAAAAAGCAAACAAAACATAAACAAACCTCAAACCCTGAAGTATACACTTGGATTAGTTAACCATTATTGATTTGAAACTGTCTCATCTGGAGAAATAACCTGACTTTGTGAATTATAGCCACAGAATGATACAGTGATTCCCTGTGAGTTCCAGAGCCGAGAGCACTGCTGCAAATTGTTTAGCGACTGCAACTGTGGGATTCATGAAAAGAATATTACAGGTCTTCATGGATCAAAATACTACATCTTTGAAGCAGCGGAAACAACTAGTTCAAGAGTATCTCAAGAGAGTGGTCAAATTAAGCACATCTTCCCACAAAAATCAGCTTCAGAAGCAGGGAGCCTGAGCGGTCTGGTTAGCTAGATTGTTTTAGAATGAAGAGGAGATTCATAAAGTTTGCCTTAAGCTTAGTAACTGTTTAGTTTAGTGGTTACTTTCTTATTAATATTAGACATCTGAAAGTTATGGGCTACAGCTAAGCTAAACATTCAGATTTCTACACAGTAGAGAAAACAGCATTAGGAAGATACAGGTATCTTCCACTAATTACCGTTTTTCAAGAAATTAAAATCAGGTGTCTTGTAGCTGTCCAAAATTAAAGTAATGTTTCCTGAAAATAATGGAAAAAGCATCAGGCCCTGACTCTTTTTTTTTTCTTTTTTTTTTTTCTTTAATGAGGAAAACCTCAAATTAATAGTACTAACTGTATGTTTTCTTATTAAAAACTATTTGTTAATGATAATTGCTACCATTTTATATGATGATCAATATCCTCTACCAGGGTTCTTTTTATTCATCTCCCTTGGGTGGACATAGATAGTTGATTAAGCCAAGTCTGGATTACTGTGTAAGTCAGTATAGAAATAAATGTAATACTACTTGCTCCAGGCTGTGGTTTTATAATTAGCATTTTTCTTTTAAGTTCCTTTTCTAGCTTTAGGATTGGAATCCAGCAGTAGCAAAATCAAATAGATACTCTCAGTCACTGAGTTGTATTCATTTACATCAACAGAGGTCCTAAGTTTATATACTATCACTTTATATACTATCACTAAACAAACTTTAGCTTTCTTACCTTCTTATAGCTTTTTTCATTATAGAATTTCCACCCTGAACAATTTTATTGGAATTGCTAGCAGGCATTTTCCTTTTAATATGAACAAAATAGAAATATAGCTAACTACAGAGCTTAAAATCTTCTCTTTCTGCATTTATTTTCAGTAACCCAAATTTAGAGATCTGTTTTTCCAAAGTGAGAATTTCTATCACTAGGAAAATCAGCAAGAGGCACAGGAAAAGGAGATTATTTTCTTTTCCATTTTTAACTAAAAATACTCTATGAGAAATTATGAATGACTGATGAAATAAATCCTTGAAGTAAGGGAGGACATGAACATTTCAGTTTAAGATTCTGCAAAATAATTAACCCCTGTAATTAACTGACCACCTAAACAAAAAGAAAAATACATAATTACAAAAGTGGCTGGTTTCATGAGTTATGTATTAAAAATAAAGATCTTGGCTAACAAAAAATCCTCATACTAGTCAAAATCTGCTCTGAATCTACACTGACAGGGACCAGTCAGCTAATGATGTGGCACAGGCCTAACACCAATACTGGCAACTCCTTTGCTGGTAGTGCTATAAATTTGTAAATCCAAACTATAAATCTAAAGGTCATGTAAACAGTGATCCAGTTCCAGCGATGATGAATGAACAGCAAGTCTGTCAAGAAACTGTAGACTAACCTGTGCCATCAAAACAAGAAGGGAAAAAAGCCTTCTACAAAGACAGGCTAGAAGCAAATAATTAGGCTTAGGCATATCATATTAATTACAGGGGAAGACTATCACTCAACCTACTGAGAGCTTATGATGGTGTTAAATAATATGATATGTGTCCGCCGCCTCTGGCTGTCTGGTCCAATACTCTCCTGCCTGGCCACCGGAGCCCAGCCCAACGCCCGGGGAACCGAGTTTCTTCCTAGGCTGAGGGATATGTCTGCCACTTTCCCCTCTGCATTAGCAAAGTTCCTGCAGTATCAAAACAGCATGAATCCCACACACATACACAAAACACACACACAGCCAGCCACAGACCAGGTGCTGCTTTCAGCAGCACCCACATCCAGGACTCATACCAGGCTCAGCACAGCCAGCCTCATCCCTTCCTCCTCTTGGGCTGGCAGAGGCACTAATGCAGCTCACACACCGCAGTTTCCAGGTTCACAAGCACATCCACGTTTGTGGATTCCTCAAGTGCCAGCATCATCCCTCTGCCTGCCCAGCACCCCTGCCCAGATCCTGGTCCCCCTTATCAGCCGCATGGGTCCCTGACTCTCCATCTGGTCCAGCTGGGTGCTCACTGCACACACACAGCACTCACACACTCATCCCAGAGGCACTACACACTCCCAGGCCCCCTTAGATGCCAGCACAGATCCTCCACCAGCTTAATACCCTTGCCAAACCCTGCACCTTCTGCTTGCTGGCTGGCATAGCTTGGAGTTTGCCAGTGAACCCACACTCAGACACCATGCACATGTGGTCTGGGAAGGGTACAGACACTCGCTCCCAGCAGCTGGCATTTAGCACACAGGCTGTGACCAATGGTCCAGATCCAGTGCTGAGCCCCTCACTTGTACATTGAATTTCTTGTCTCTACTATAGTATCAGGGATTCTTGTCTCAGAAAGGAATCCTACAACATGCTTAGACTATGTCTGTGTCTCTCTTCTACCTTTTGCAACCAAATGCAGCTTTGAATTATTTTAATTATTTTTTTAACCTAAAGATGGAATCAAGTCATTCTGAGTAATGAGTTGGTACAATACTGGTAGTAATTATAACAAGTAATTACAATCTTAATCATGCTACAACATATGCAGGATTATAGAAAGCATGAGGTGGGGTTATGGTTCAGGTCCACAACACTTTGCCAAAATTCAAGTCTAAAATCTCTGACATATTCAATCATAAAATATTATTTAGTGAGGGAAAAATATGGGTTTTCTTCAGGTCCTGAAAAACAATCAGTGTTTATTTTTAATCAGGAAATATCACATCATTGTTATATGATACCCAAAATGGAAAGGAAAATTCCGTCAAAATAATGGGTATTTAACCCGTGTCAAAGTAATTTCAATATATAATTCAGAACAATTGGTCTCAGTATGTTTCTGAACCTGGGCTGCATTTAGAAAACAGGACCACAATTGCTACCAGTTACATGGAATCACTCTTCTTTCAATCACTTATTGCAGCAGATTCTATAGAACTCAGCCAGGTGAAGCATGAAGCATGACTTCACACCCACAAGAGGTATAAAGAATTAATTTTGAATCTTAGATGCTGATAAAAGGATAGTCCAAGCATAACAGGAACACTGGTTTTTTTCACTGTTTTCACACCAGGTGGTCAGCCAGCTGATACTTTCTTTAATCATAGTAACAACCAAAATTATATCAAATCAACCACACATGAAACCGGTCTAGCTCTTTCTTTCGTGCTACAATGAAACCAAATGCATACCTAGTACTTTCTACCAATTTTAATTTGTAGAATTAGTGTGAATATAAGTAACACCTGTGGTATTTGAAAATGCCAATAAGAATATCAACAAGAGGTCCTGGGTGAGTGGGAGGAATGGATGACAGAGGGTGGGGAATATTCTTAATCTTTTGGATCAAGCACAAAAAGTAGAACCTGTGCTTGATGTAACATTGCATTTTTCTTCATTACAATATTTGTAGAAACTGTAAACATTTTAAAAATATTTTAGTCTCACAATTTTCCTTTCCTCATAGTCTTCTGTTGTGTTTTTCTCACTTCTGTTTCCTTGGTATGAGGAATTCAGTGATGCTCAGTGACAGGACAGGTAATAATTGACCCAAAGTGAAACACAGGAAGTTATGAACATCAGGGAACAATTTTTTGCTGAGTAACTAAGCACTGGTACAAGTGGTCCGGAGAGGCTGTGGACACTCCCTCCTCGAAGATGTCCAAAAGCCATCTGGACATGGTCCTGGAAAATAATATCAGTGTCACTGCTTTATCAGGTGGGATTAGACTGGATGGCCTCCAGAGGTCCTTTCCATCTTCAGCCATTTGGTAATTCTGTGATTCTGTAAATTCTAATTGAAAATGAAACGAAAAATCTAGAAACATCTGAAGCAGTTTCATAATTTTTGAGTGCTGAAATAAAAATTTTTACCAAGGTACTTTATTTTGGACAATCCTAGTTGTATAAAATGTACTCTGACATCAGGATCTGTAATTCACTGCATACAAAACTATTGCTTTGAAATTGGCATAGAGCATTAAAGATACAATAATCAAATCCTTACTTAAGCAAAATAATTGGTAGGAATTTTACCACAGTATGGATTTCTAGAGAAGGTGGACCAATACTAGTGAGGTTTGGACACTGCATGTGAGATAACTTTTTGCTGCCTTATTTTCCAGAAACCCTCCTACACAGGCAGAAAGTAGGCTGTAAATAGAGTAAATTATGTTGTGGTCCTGAATGCCGAAATTCTGAAGTAGAGGAAACATTATGCCCTGTGATATTAAGTGTTTGAAATGTCCTACAGCACATGAGTTACAAGTTGTGTTGGAAACAGAACTTTAATGTAGGAAGTATGAATACAGGTTTTCAAAAACTTTTCAGTGCTTTTCATTGTATGCTAGCTTCTAAAATGCATTTCACTTCCCATTATGGGTCTGAATCAAACAGCAAGTTACAGAGATCAGCATTAAGAGGGGCTTTTTCATGGTGAGATTGTTTCATTCTGAAAACCAGACTTTCAAGCTTTGTACAACTACTGTATTGTTTTTGCTAATCATGGATGCAAGAAATAATTATACTATTGTTCCATTGCTGAATGTCTCACAGGGACAGATTTGGCTACAGATCCTATCCATTGTTATAAAACAAGCTATAATTAAAAAAACATTTCTACATTGGGTTGTTGCAAATAGAACCTGCTGAATTTTAATCAGCTGAGCTGGCTTCTGAGTTTACAAATCAGTACTTTAAACAAAATTCCCTCTTCTCCACTTGTTATAGTTGTAAGTTAAGTGCCTTGATTTCTGTCCTTGATTTTTGTCCTTGATTTTCCAGACAGGCAGAAGTCACTTAAAGTCAAATTAAGCTTTACAGAATGTGCCATGCTCTTTCATATCAGAATACATATTCAAGCATGATACAACTTTTATTTGAGATAGGGAGATTTTTCATCTACAAAAACTGTTTCTGTTTGCTTTCTGAACAACTATGCCATACTTTGTGTTAAGACGGCAAAAGAATATTAGGAAAGAAAAACAATGGCCAAAAAAAAAAAAAAAAAAAAAAAACAAGGGACTCTTTCTCTTTGGAAATTGTTGAAAAGGAGGCTTTAAAGAGAAACTTGAGAAAGCAACTTACCTTTATGGAAGACAAACAAAGAGTCTATACATGAAATACTTCAGTGAAATTTAAAGCCCACTCAGCTCTTCAGAGAAGAAACTTATTCTTAAGATCCTTTCCAACCCTAACTAATCTATGAGTCTATGATTTTAAAAAACCCATGCAAAAGTGTAAAACAGCTTTGTAAGGACACAAGAAAAAAAAAGAAAAGCTTTATTGGAGATCCTCTGTGGAAGATGTCTGTTTGAAAAAGTGTTCCTCACACGATCAAAACAAAGTCTCTTGGTTCATGTACTAAACCACTTAGTTTTGTTGTTTTGGTTTGGTTTTTTTTTTTTTAAATGAGATCAAGCTTTTAAATGTAAGTCACAAAAATGACAATTAATAACAGTTTCAGAGGGGAAGAGAAAAGATATGCTACTTACCACCAAACTTTAAATTATAGTTTAAACCACCAACAAATTGCTATAGTCTAAACTGTTCTTTTTTCACAAGATAAACCACATTTTTCTCTTAAATCTGTATTTTGGAAGCACAAACAGTTCATCTTTTAATGTGGCAAGAGTGTGATCTGGGATAAGGGGATTCTTTTTAAAGTAAAATGCAACAGGAAACTTACGCAGAAAATATCTATGTATTTGCACCATAGAAAGAACTGGCAAGGTGTTTGTATCAACATCTTGCTGCTTATTATTATGTTTTATAAATAAAAGCTTGTTATATATTTTTTCCAGTTCTGACTTACTTAAGGAAAACTCTCTAAAATTGACAATCTATCTTCTATTTTCCAAATTGGAGTTTAATGAAAATGTACTTCTAGACTGTGAGTTTCTTTCAAAGTGTGTAGTTGTAGTGCATCTTGCAGGAAGGCCACAAAGCACCTTAAACAGGGCTTTGCATAATGTAACTTAGTGATCACTTATACACATACTCTTCTTTCATGTTTCACTCAAGCTTACAGAATATGAATCTGAGATTCTGGCTCAACGCTGCGTTATTTACAAATTGTGCTGTAGATCGCTGCAATTTGCTAAGAGAAATGGGTTATTTTATTTTTTTTTGGCTACATCAAAATTTAACTCCCTCATGCAGTGCCCATGACAGTCCTTATTCAAGGATCCTGCTTGCATCACAGGATAATCCATTCTCCATGCCCATCTTGATATCTTCCCCACAGAACCAAGATAATGGAGATAGATAAGGTTTCAATCTCTCAGGCTAAACTAAGAACGAAAAAAGAAAAAGCAATTCCTACTGCATCTTCATGGTACATCTTCATCCTATGCTACTCATATAAATAGCTGGAGTAGACAGGTATTTAACTTGTTTTTTCCCCTAAGTTAACAATGTTGTTACTGATTTCAGAATATAAATATTTGTTATACCAGACAATCATTTGATTTCTTCTGCTCAGTTTTGCAATACTAAAATGTCATAGAAATCAGTAAATTACTCTGTAATATATTTAAGAGATGTATAAATTTAAACAACTATCACAACATTTTCAATCTACCCACTGACAGGGGAAGAAGTGACTGTCCTCTGGTCCCAAGCATATTGAAATGTGGAGAACAAACAGCCTCTCTGGTTCAGGTGTTGTTTTAGTTTTGCACAGATGGTGAATAAAGTGAATGAAGAGATCGGCAGTGAAACCCTACAGTTTTAGCAATATTTATGTTGCTGAAATATCACTTTCCTTTTTTGCTTATATGGTGATATTCCTTAATTTTATTTCATGAAACTGTACTCTTTGTGCCATAGAGCATTACTGGATTTTACTGGATTTTATGTGTTCAAGGTTTTTCTTGTTTGGTTCAGTTTGGGTTTTCTTGTTGTTTTGGTTTTGGTTTGGTTTGGTATTTTTTAATTGGACATTCTGCATACTAACAAACCTCTAACTAAAGACAATAAACACAGGACTATTATATGTTTTATTTTAAGTTTTTCCTTCCTAATATCCACTTAGAAGGCAAATACTCATTTTTCCAATGAGCATTGTTACCTGTGTATGATCATTCTGATTGCAAGGTAAATGTGACCTAACAGGAAAGATGAGAGTTACAATTTAATCTAGTCAAAATCAGAGTGTTACCTTATTCAACATGGGAGTCTGGTGAAATACTAATAAATTCTCAACATTTTGAGACTTAGTCCCCATTCTCCTGAATTAATTGTCTGAGACTCAGGAAATTAGTGCTATGCCTACAGTTATGCAAATTATTATCTCAGATGCATGGAAAGGTAAGTCAGGGGAAGAGATGGAAAATTCTGTACACAGTAAAGCACAAAAAGAAAATAACCAGGTGTGCTACCAGTAACCAACTAAACTGATGTCCAGAAACATTATTCACCCAAATGGCTAGACATTAGTAAACCACAGTTTCCTATATTTATTGCATGTTTCTTAGTAGAAACTCTGTGGAAAATAACACTGAGAAAGTATTAATTAAGAATACAATTATTTGCAGATACCCATTAAAAATTAGTAGTATATGTGGGACAGGTTTTCTAAAAATACGTTATTGCAAAGTAACAGTAAAATGCCTTTTTGGGATGTCTGTAGTCATTGCCTACAGATGACTAGGTAAACATATACATTAGAAGACTTAAGACATTAATTTCTTTGACAATTATGTTGATATACTGCTTGACAAGAGAGAGAAACATGAAAATCAGAGTTTTAAAATTTAAATGCCCAAAGTCATGCCAGTAAGTAAAGGTAGACCTTGTACTCTGCCTCTAACTATTCAGACACCTAACATTAGACATTCAACACTTGAAGTTTTAGCTGCCATTAAGTATTTAGAATACAAGAAGCTGAAAAAACAGATCTAACGGTCAGAATGATACTACACTGACTTACCTGTTGCTAAGGCACATTTTATAAGAAGAGCTTATTTATATTATAGCATGCAAAGAAGCTGACATATAAACAATTCAGTTGTAATAGAGTTATATTTTATGTGATCTTTAGCAATTTAAAGACTTCAGTGAACTTCAATTGATTTGTTTAGGTTGATTTTGGTGATGAGCTCCTCCTAGCAATACAGATAATGCACATTACAAGTGCACTCAATTGAAGAAGCATTGCAGAAGCACTGTACCAATTATAACAATAACCAGCATAACTTCTCTGCACTCTGAGAAGTTTTACATTAGTAAAAAGCATGTGTTGATCAACAATGTATATGAACAACAAAAATGTAGAAACAGCTGTTGCTGAAATTTTACAAGTTTAATTATAATAATAAATTTGTCCTGATTTACATTCTCTAAACTTCATCTGGCTTCAGTAGTGTGAACATCGTAATAAAGTTTCAGGGACTTTCTTTTAATGATAAATTGCATTCTTAAATATGAGAAAAAACAATTTAGAGTATTTTCCATCTGAGGAATATACATTATCTGGAGGCTGCTTATAAAAATAACCCTATTACTTTTATCTATGAAAATACTCACTGTTATATTTGCAATTATATTTATTATGCTAACATAAATTATTTTTATAATATTTAATGATTCACAGAACCATTACGTCAACTAAAATTTTTAATTGTATTGAGTAAACTGATAGATGTGGTAGCACATCAATAATCATTCTTGATACTGCATCTTATTGTCAAAGCTGATAATTATTGTGTTACATAAGTGCTGTATATTTATGCTTTCATCTCTGCCAGTCACTACAGCAGATATGCAGAGTACCAAGAAGCATGAAAGTTCCCAATGATCTTCAGGAAAAAGAAGATGTATAAGGATCACTTTAGTATTCTGTTCCATTTCTTTAGCATGGCATGTGACATTGGAAATCAAGCCGGCCACGGCTTTTGCGTAAAGGTAACAATCTTTTGCATGGGGTGATGCAGCCCTGATTCTGTAATAGAACTAAACTCAGGATTTGAATACCTTAGTTTAAACTGTGTATATAAAAGGAAGAAAATCGTACTTCAAAATCCACACATTTAGGAGCAACCAACCAGCTGTCCATTAGGAAGATTTGTACCATAGGGCTTTAAAGGTAGTCAGATTAACAGAGTTTTTAAAGAAAAAAAAGAAAAAGAAAAATGGAAAATTTTAAGCCTTTTAAATGATCACACCTCTAAACAACCAGTATTCATAGTAACATTGTGAGGTAAATCTTTATTTATTTATGTGAATTACAGGAAATTCAATTAAGAAGATCATATTGCTCCTCAATAAAGCAAGGATTAAAATATGCAGGAAAAAAACGAATTCTCATGAAGATTATGATATCCTGCATTAGCATGGGGATGGCAGAAAGCAAGGCAGGAAGGAGGCTCTCAATGTAGGGATGTCGTAGGGGAGCTACTACATTAAAATATCATCTGAACTAGTACTAGAGTGTGCAATGGGTATCTGTCACTGACAGCCCACTGGTTACAAATAATTCTGAGTCAGCAGTCATGTCTTCTCTTACAAGCAGGGAAAACAGAAACAGCAGCAGCATTGCCCTTTGAGGATAAGACCTTTTACATGCTATGAGTCTAGAAAGCCGTTGTACATCTATTAAAACAATGGGCACTATACCTGTCACATTAGATAAATGGATCCACATTAGAAAAGCTGAAAGTGGGCACAATTGTCAAGGATAATACAGTTAAGCTGATGCATCCTGGGAAAGATGCAATTTCTATAATATTTTAATTTTGAAAATAATATTATTATCACAATCAATTGCACATGCTATAAGTTAATAGAACGCCCCTGCTAAAAATATACCTGCATCTGTACTAGAAAAGGAACTAGGAAATAATGTATTACCTATGTTTCATTACTTGAACAGAATGTCCTTAAGAACTGCTTTTCTAAGAGCAGCTTTCTAATTTTTTTTTCTTATTTGCTCTCCCAAAGCCTTGGAGTTGTCATTTTGCATATATAAACGTGTGATAAAGAAAAAAAAAGAACCAACAACAAAACAGCAAAAAACCCAAACCAATAAAACCAAATCCCCAGCTTTTCACTTAGGATTCTACAGAAAACAATACATATTACAAATACCAACTACAAATTCTTTTTCCACTACATACAACATCTGCCTGGTAATATCTTATGATGTCAAAGCTCAAAAAACTAAATCCACAGAGGGTGTTAGGACATTCCATGGTTGAATAGGCTTTTTTGTTTTGCTAATGGGTCTTTCATTCCTGTGCCATGTGACTGTTGGACCAAATCTCTGCTACAGGTGCATAATGAAGAGTAAGCATATTAAGGTGTTTCCACACAGAAACTTCTAGAAAAAAAATACAAAATATACTTCAGCAGCTTAGATAGTTATAAAGCTAAACCCTCGTTTATGAACAAACAAGATGAAAAAAGAAAGAGGAAAAAAATAATGACTTAGTGGAAATCAGCTACACAGAGAAGACTACTATCAAAACATCAGATACTCTTATAGGTTTCTTACTGTGAGAGTAGTTAGAAATATAATTTCTGTTGGCCTCAGGTAGAAGCTAAATGATAGCTGACAAGAATCACTATTATTATTTGACTTCATCCAACTTTCAGTATTTTCCACAAACTACCTATGGCATGCTCTTGCCACATTAAAAGTTACAGGGAAAACAACATACTTTACACCTGGAGCACTTCTATTAATACAGATGGACAAAGACAGTTGAATTTTAGGCCCAACATTTACTAATACTTCACTGGTATGTTATATTTATTTTGCAAATGCTAGCTTTTCAGTAGGCAAACTGACAAGCACAAACCTTATGTTTCACTTTCCGTTTTATTTTATGCATCAATATTAGTAGAAATAAAAGCATGAAAATCAGAGCCACAAATGAATGAAATTACACTTAACAAAAATACTGTATATGCACATGGCCTGTGTTTCTTTGTTTTTCATTGAATAATAAAAAAGAAGTCCAAAGATGTTTTATCTAAACCTAAAACAATGGTTTAGGAGTATTTCTGTCATGTCATGATACATTCTGGGTTACATTACTAGCTATCTACAGAACAGATGGGACATGTTTCTGAATGAGAATTCAGCATTAGAGTAATTATTAAATAAATTATATCCACTTATGGACAAATTGAACTGAGTTACATTATTGGTTTAATACCAACTTCTCATATAGCTGTAGGTCAGGATCCTTTCTGACATGGGATACTATGACAGATGGAATAAAATGCATGGTGGTACTTGGAGATTTAAAGTGTTATCAAACTGTAGAATGCATAAAAGAGCTCATTTTATCTCAGTCTTTAGGAGTTGACAAGCCATATAAAGAATACACCTAAACCCCCTGGTTTGAGTTCTATTGTTGGCAGATCACGGATATGTAAGTTTGATGTATTTCCACAGGAACTGCAAATAGGGTGATAACTAGTCAAAAATGATAGATGACCATGCTTACTTCAGCAAAAACCTGAAAAAGGAAGTTGTTTTGTTTTGGGGTTTTTTGTGATTTTGGATTGTTTTGGTTTGTTTGGTTTTTGTTTTTTGGTTGTTTTTTTTTTTTTTTTTTTTTTTGTTGTTGTTGCTTAGTTTGTTTTTGGTTTTTGTTTGTTTTCGGTTTTTGTTTGTTTTCGTTTGGCTAGTTTTAGAGAGAATGAGCAGAGGAAGAAGTTGTCATTATTACATTACAGTTACTAGTAATATAAAAAAGCAGTGAAAAGAGCAGGCAAAACAACTTCAAGGCTGAGGAAGTTTTCTGAAATAGAGATTTCAATACTTGTTCACAGGACTTTGAATCCCATTTGTAGAAGGAATAAACACAGGCCTAACCTAGAACTTAGTAAACGTACTGGAAAGTTTACCGCTGATATCAATGGATTAGGATTTGTTTATCAACACTTTCACTAACATAAAAGCTAATAAAATTCCAAATTTTTCTTGTCAACTAACAGTCATTGTTCTGAATGTCTCTGACTTTACCAACCCATTTAATCTAAATCACATTATTCACAGATATTATCTTTAGTATGACAAGTGAAGACACTTATCATACATAAACTACTTCTTTTGCCTTGTAGCGATGGATTTTCTTTTCCAGTATGTGCTAATAAGTGTTCCTTGGATATAAAAATTTAAATCTGATTATGGCTTCTTAAACAAGCTTTAAGTATATTAAATTATCACTTTGATTTGACATGAATTGTTTTGTGTGTCAGTGTTTTCTCTGCGTGTGCAGGTTCCTGTGCTTGAACTTCCTAGAATCAATGAAATATATAGAATCATAGAATAGAATCATAGAATCGTTAGGGTTGGAAAGGACCTTAAGATCATCTAGTTTCAACACCCCTGCCATAAGCAGGGACACCCCACACTAAACCATGCCACCCAAGGCTTCATCCAACCTGTCCTTGAACACAGCCAGGGAAGGAGCACTCACAACTTCCTTGGGCAACCCATTCCAGTGCCTCACAACCCTCACAGGAAAGAATTTCTTCCTCATATCCAATCTAAACCTTCCCTGTTTAAACTTTAACCCATTACCCCTTGTCCTGTCACTAGAGTCCCTAATGAAGAGTCCCTCCCCAGCATCCCTATTTAATAAAGGCCATATTTTACATACCTTTTAAAAATTCTGTATTTTATTCTCATGTAATTCACCCATTAACATCTCTGAGCTCAAACCTCACTCAACAAACTAAGCAACAAAGTTACACTAGAGCCAGTAAAGGAGTAAATATTGCAATCAACAGAAAGACTGTTCAGTCTACATGAATGTTACAACATCAGTGCTGAGGCATTCATATGAGGAGAAATGCAGTCTTCAACTGATGTGCTTCTTCCTGGACCTCATCTCCCTTTCAAAGAGGTCAAATTCAGATTACATGGGTCTACAAAAAAAACTTACTTTAATACTTGCCTTTGGAAATTTCAACATCCTTGCAAAGTTTATTAATAATTACTCACAGTGTTTAAATAGAACTTAGAAGCTGATGATGGAACTGTTGGAACAAGTCCAGAGGAGAGCCATGAGGACAGAGGACTGAAGCACCTCCTGTATGAAGATAGGCTGAGAAAGTTGGGAATGTTCAGCCTGGAGGAGAGAAGGCTGCAGGGAGACCTCATAGCAGCCTTCTGGTATCTGAAGGGGGGCCTATAGTGATGCTGGGGATGGACTATCCATTAGGGACTGTAGTGATAGGACAAGGGGTAACAAGTTAAAACTTTAAAAGGGGAGGTTTAGATTGGATATAAGGAAGAAATTCTTTACTGTGAGGGTGGCGAGGCACTGGAATGGGTTGCCCAGGGTGGCTGTGAATGCTCCATCCCTGGCAATGTTAAAGGCAAGATTGGACAAAGCCTTGCGTGCCATGGTTTAGTGTGAGATGTCCCTGTCCATGGCAGGGGGTTTGGAACTGGATGATCTCAAGGTCCTTTCTAACCCTAACTATTCTATGATTCACTGTGAGGTTGGTAAGGCACTGGAATGGGTTGCCCAGGGAAGTTGTGGATGGCCCATCCCTGACAGTGCTCAAGGCCAGGTTGGACAGACCCTTGCGTGGCATGGTTTAGTGTGAGGTGTCCCTGCCCATGGCAGGTGGGTTGGAACTGGATGATCTTAAGGTCCTTTCCAACCCTAACTATTCTATGATTCTATAACAGAAACGTACTTCCCTAAGTACTTCCCAATTTTAGGAAAGAGAGAGATGTAATGTGTTACTCATCTCCATGGTTTTCCTTAAAACTTAACACACAGGGAAAATGAAGAATTCAAATAGCATGCCACTGAAGTCCTGCTTTAGACATACACAAGCATCCTCAGTGTCAGCAGAAGTTTGGTTTTGTTTTGTTCTTTTGATCCTGCAGTTTCCCGAGTACAGGGACTTCTCCATAAACCGTAGAACAATTTCTACTATGTATCTGTGGTCCAGCTATCAAAGAAGGGATGTCTCTCTGAAGCTCTCTTCAGGGAGCTTTTACTGTGAGTTCTATTTTTTCCAGAAATCTCTAGACAGCTTATACTACAACAGATCCCTTTGGCATGCCTCTGTTGCACAGCATTTCAGCTTTGACTGCCAACTTTAATCCACATTTGGAGTCTTACACATGCAGTTACTCTTGGGAAACCCCAACTAAACAATTGGCATTTAATTTTCTTGGCAATCAGGAACTCTATAATCTGGGACAGACTTTACTACTTTATTGAAGACAGTGAACTGTCCTTTATTGGAAATGTAATGCAAATACCAGCCTGCTAAATTCTTTTCAGATATTACATAAAGTATTTGTTCATTTCATTTCAGTGAATGATAATGTTGGAAGGAGAGAGCTGTCTTCCAGTTTTATGTGAGAATCTGTGTTGGAGAGAATGGTTTACTATAGACTTTATCTCAGCTGAACGGCAAGTGGAGTTTGCCCTTCTCTTACTTCATTGGTATAGCATATTGTAATCTCTACAATATTTCTGAAATTTGTGGAAAAAGATTTTGCAAATTTAGCTGTGTTGGCAGCTGGGCCTATGAAGTGAACAGTAAAAACAGCCCATCATAGATATTTTCATAGTTACACAGAACTTCAATTATTTTATAATTCTCATCCCACCAAGTTATTTTTCCTTTTCTTTTTTTTTTTTTCCCAGCATGCAATTATGTAATAAGTAGATGGTCAGTGGCACAAGAGCCATTGTATATCACTTAATTCTTAGTGGATTTGGACTCATTTCAGCAAAAAATGTGTCCATTCAAAAGCCATAAACATGCATGACAGCATTTTTTCTCCTTTCAGTGGTTATCTGACGTTCAACATTTCTATCTATGTAGACAGTGTTTTCCTCTCTTATAATCTCCTCCCTTAAAACTAATTAATGGACTAGCCCACAATTATATGTGCTTCCTATTCCAGTAAAAAGGAAGGAAACTTCCAAATCAGATGGACGTCAATTGGGCTGCAACTTGTTGAATAAATGTGTATGTACAGCAGGAAAATCTCTTCTATTGCCAAAACATGGATAGGAACTGGTCTTTCTCTCCCTTAGTGGGCAATCTAAAGGTCAAGAGCCTGACTGGAGACAAATGGTGACATTAAGCCTGATGATTACTTCATTGATTTGAAAACGTAATACAGGAAGTCCCTGAAAGCTGCCTTCAAACTGATTGTTACTCTTCCATTGCTCCCCTATCAACAAAAATCAACAACACACAAATATATCTGCCTGGGAAAAAAAATAGTTGCAATGAAAATGTTCTAAGGTACAGTATTCCCACACATTGTGATGGAAAGATTAGTTTTCTTTCCATACAGAATTATAAATAAATCCATAAAGATTTAGAGTAGATGACAATCAGAAAATTTTAAAATTTGCGAGTATGTCTGAATTATGCTCATGTAGGGCAAGAGTAGATGAAGTGATCATAGTGGCTTGAATAATTAGAACAAAAAAAAAATCAGAAGGGTTTCCTTGAGAGGAAATGTTGTAAATGACAACTATACACACAGTGTTTAAATACATTTTAGTTTAAAATAAAGAAAAATGATAATTTGATATTCAGTTCTTTCCATGCTTCATCTATATTTAGTTGATCCCTAGGCTGCATTAAGATTTTCTTGAATTAGCCCCATCTATTTCATTCCTGCTACACAGAGTAGCGCACATAAATTCTTGTAAGATTTTCACATCTGCATTAGTTTTGCTAGCTCACTGGGGAACTCCAGGAGTTTCAGTATTGCTTCGAGGGAACGTTAGTGTCAATAGTTAATGACTTTTTACTTGATGATGCTCTCCTTCATAAAGTCCTCTTATGCCTGAAGAATACTTCACAATTTCCATGATTTCCTAACTTCCTATTCTAATCATGTCCAGTTCTCTATTCAGGATGCCAGGAACAAGTCTGAAAAAGTGTTTCCAAGAGTTTTTGACCTCTTAAATCTCATTAAGGTTGAGCTGGAACTGCACTGTCATTCACATCAGGAAAACTAAGTACTGTAAGAAAAGAAATTCTGATAAACTCCAAAGCTCCTGCCATTTGTCCCAGTAGCACCCTTTATTAAGGGAGCAGTTGCCTTTGTGAATACAAACAAAACAGAAGACCTATATGTAAGATTATCACAGATGAATTAAGCTTCATCACCAAGGAGAGACTCCTGCTCTTGGATCACATTAGCACCACTTCTGTACCCACTTGTCTCTGGTCAGGTTCTGAAAATGAGCAAAACCAATCTTGATTTAAGTGGATGACAAAACATATAAATAAGATGCATATGTAACTCATCTGAATCCTGATCTTTCCATCCAAATTAAAGCCAGGTATTCAATTAACATGGTGGTTCCACAAGGTGAATCCTCTTACATGGCAAGCTTGGCAAAAACTCTCATGTACAAACCACTGCTGTCTCTGTCACCCCAAATTAGCAATATATTTTTAGTTTCAATTCAGCAAGGATGAATTTTTGTGTTTAAAATACAAACTCCAGTGTTACAAAACAGAAAAGTTGGAGAAATTTTCACATTTTCTGTCTGATTATCTCATAATAATGTACTAGGTTTTATTACTTTTCAGATGTGTAGGCTAGATGTGTTCATAAAGTCTTCTCTGTTTTTAAAGATATATAATTAAAAAATAAATATGTATAATAAAATGGGTCATACAGCTTTGAGACCTCCCACCTTCACTTTGAGTTCACATAGTTCTTCAATTAAATCTGATAATAAGCCCAGATGATAAGCAATAACTTGGCACAATGGGACATACTTCTGTACTCTGAAAGCACAGGTAGACTTTGGACTGCAAGGAAAAGCAGTTTCTTTTTCAGGGAAGGGTGGAAATGGGGTAAGGTTTTTTTGTAGTTGGAATCTCAACATACCTGTATTCTTTAAGGATGTATTTTGTGTTCTCATGAGCTGGCTTCCTGACAGGGGGCAATGTGAGTTAGGGTTACAGCACAGTGAGAAAAAAGGCAATCACTATGCAGTACTCCTTGGAAATGAAAATTCAATTTGTAAGGTATTGATATAGTCAGAATAAATGCCAGCATGCTAAAAATTTCCCTGTAGCAGAGCATTAGCTCTCAGGGTTCATATTATGGCCAATCATGAAAGGCCAACAGTTTTCAGAGAGAAAAGCCAGTTAATAAATCCACTGCCTACATTTGTCTTTCAGAGTATTTCACAGCCTCTCAAATTGCTTGTCTCCTTCCCTGCATGTATTATGCACTAAGAACTTACACAGTCCAAAGTATTGGGTCTGGCTGAGTGCCCTGGCCTCTCCTCTGAAAGACAGCTCTGTCTGGAGGGCAGAGGGCAATGTAGCACAGCCACAGGAGTGTTTTTAACAACTGGGCAATGTTTTCCTGCTTCTTCTCTATCCAGTGAGCACTCACATCTGGGGGTGTGTGAAATACAGATTGCAATTATATTCAGATGCAATTTCCCATGATTTGGGGTTTCATGAACAGTCATCATTTTGCATACTTATTTGGCACTGATGAGCAGTTAATCAAAGGTGAGCTTTCAGTGCTGATGCTTTCAGGCAATCTTGACATTATAAACAAATGCCTATGCTTTAACACCTGCACTCACAACCCACCACCTGCTAGTGTCCATGCAGTGTGATTTATGGCCCCGGTTACAGGATCCTGAGGACTTTCTATGGCTCCCAACTGGAGGTGTGTGTGCGCTCCAGTGTGCACCGCAGTGCTGGGGCTTCGTTTGCCCTTGGGCAGAGCAACTAGAGATCCCAAAGTGATGCGGGTAGACCCTACAGCTGAGACCCACCTCTCTTAGCAACAGTTTGCCATCCCTCTGGCGCTGTCTGTGCTGTGGGGGGAAGCTTGGCAGTGCCCTGTATGACAGAGCCAAAGGTCCTTGGAGGGGTTTGAAAGCACTCATCAGGGTGTGTGATGCCAGAGTGAAGCTTGTTTGCTGAGCCTGACCTGGCAGGGCTGCTCTGAGGCAAGAGGCTGCCACAAGAGGGGCTCAGAAGCTTTCAGAAAATCCCACCATGGGTGGGTATGAGCTTCCAGAAAGTCACACAACAGGTAAGAGTAAGGGGTTTTCCCTGAGCTCTTCACTTTCCTCCCATCCTGTAGCTTGCACCTAACTCTCTATTTCTCTGGGTACCATATGATAGGGTGCTTTGAAATAGGTGTCAAAGAAATTCATGTCAGGAGAGCCAATGTGCAGTGAGCTATGTTCTTAAAGGTTAGATGGTATTCCCCAAAGAGCTTGCTTTGCATGTATAACCGGAGTGGCACATCCAAACTTGAGACTATATTCCTCAAAGGTGTTTAGGCATCCAGCTTGTGCCTGTGCACCTGCCTCTGTAGTCTGAGCCCCAGCTCAGTTAAAACATAGTGTTCTGAGATATTCTGAAAATCTTGATACAGATACATGTAAGTTTAGTTTGCTATTTGTGATACTTAACATGGCGATTTTGTGAATTAGGCAATTAATTAAGATTGTTGATTAGTTAATCAGATATTTTGCTGCCTGAGAATACATACAGCTAGGCATTTCTCCTCAGCTACATTTGTATGAAAGAATCACGTTGGCAACTGTTTGTAGACGTCTTTTTGTGAGAACTGGGTGTAGAAGGTCTGGTCTTTGTCATTTCAGCACACTACAAAGCTTTAATCATTAATCCTTTGGGGTTTTTATTATTTAATTGATCCACCACTGATTTTATTTGGCATGAGCGCTCATTCAGTAATTAGAACTGGGTGTGTGGTAGCTTCTAATTTCAACACCCAGAATTTTTCTTCAATTGCTATTGTGACTCAGTAAAGAGTATTAAAAAATCTTTGTAATTTCTAAGGAGGTATAAGATTTGTTGTGTTTTATTATACAGTGTCTTCTAATCATACTTATTTCAGAAAAACCTGACAAATGTTTATATAGCTTCTTTTTCATGTTTTATCTAATTACAATATGCTACTAAGGAAACAATACTTGAGTGACATTAATATCTACCTGGACTGTACCCACTACAAGCTCTTCAGAACAGCTGGAGAGAAGCTTTTTTATCTTTTTTTTTTTAAATTTTTTGGGTTTCATTTTTCCCATAACTTTCCCTGTAAAGTTTGTATGAGTCATTCCTTATAATCCAGTAACCTTCTGGTTTAGAATCAGAAAGCAAATCTGTCTCTTCTTAGCAAAATTAAAAAATACAGAGGAGAATTCCAAGTCAAAGCAATTCTGGTAAGATTAATAAATGTAACAGCTGGTAAAGCTGATTTAGACTCTCAAACTAAAAGTTCAGTTAGATGTCACTGAAGATAGTTAAAACACAAGTTGTCTAACATAATTCAGGCATCCGAAGTGTCAATAAATTCCTCTTCAAAACAAATGATTGCATTTAGTAGTTTCCCAGCTCAGATAACTTGATTTTCTATGCTCCAGCACTGATATTCCAGTTAATAGAGCATCTTCAACCAAGGGATCAACATCCAATGCAATAGGAGACTACCTGTGTTCTAGCACGGGACACACAATCTGTCAGCCTAAATGTAGAATTCATTGCAACTGTGCTGTCACTAGAAGAAAGGGAACTGCCAGCCAGCTGTACAACTCTGACTAGCTAAACACTGTTCCTAGGAAGTACTACCTGCCTTTCATGCTCATTCTGGGGAGATATCATGCCTCTGGGGAAAGGTCCTTCCAAGATTTTCTGCTTCAAAAGCAGCGCAGAAGACTGCAGGGTAGGTTTAATGGTCCCAGTCAAAAAACTAAACTAAAAAACTCATGCAGACTGCAGCTGGATAAAAACAACCCATGTTTATGCTAGCAAAGTTTTCATCTTATCTGAACAGAGTGGCTACATGCAGGCTGCTGGGTGGGAATGGTCCTTGCCATTAACTATCAAACTCTGTACAGAAATCAGTTGATTTTTATCAGCATACAAGCATGCACTGCAATCTTGTTCCAGTTCCCAGGCAGATTGCCAGACATTCTTGAATTTACTGGCCATTGTGAGCAGTGGGAATAGAGGATGTGGGGGAAGGGAGGATGAATCTGTAAGATTTAGGAATGTAGGACTGGTTTAGTAAGTTAGTATAGACAGGAAATTCTCATTCTTCACATTTCAGTGTACTCTGTGTTAGTATTTATATACTGGAAAAGTTATCCAAATGGGCTTTATGAAGGTCAGAGCAATGTTTTAGTGAATCCAAATAGCTGGAGTTTTGGATGAGAAAGTGCTTGCACAGTCCAGTTGCAGAGTAACTATGTTAGAGAATACCAATCAATCCATGTGACAGATGTCTGCTTTCAGGATCAAAAAGGTTAGGCCTGGAGAAATTTTTTTCCAAACTTTAAAAAACCTGAAGAGAAACAGAACAGCTTGTTTCCTGAGATGAAAAGTTCAGTGTTCAGTTTTCCAGTTTTTCAACAGTGAAGATATTTGAAATGCCTGCATACCAGTTCTTTGACCCTTAAGAAACATCATTAGCTTGGAAAGCCTAACGCTGAATCTGCTACCTCCAGAATTTTTCCTTTAGAGTTTTGAGGGGATTCAGGCTGCAAATATAAGAACTATGTAATATATATATTTTATATGTATATATAAAAAAATATGTGTATAACATCTATAACTTCAAGGATGATGCTCTCTAGTCATATGATTTAGTTCTAGGTAGTCCTGAGAGGAGCAGGGAGTTGTCCTTGATGACTCTTATGTCCCTTCGTTATGAGTCTAACTGTTGAGTATCTATTTCCAAGTGCAATCCCCTTTTCCAAGTGCAATACAAAAAATGCAATCATACATTAAAAGAGTGTGAATGTATTCCAAAATTGGAGAGGACTAAATAAAATGCATTACTAGATACATAATATGGTTGTTTACATCTTAGTAAAGTATCTCACTGAATAGTTCTTCACCATCAAAATCACCTAATTGGCTAGGAAGTCTGTCCTTTCCTATTAGGACATATTTTCATCAAGTCAACATGATTTGATCACTCATAAATAGAAAAATAATCCCAAATTTTTGTTATGCACTTATTGATTTCCAAGTGTTAAAATAGTTTGGGGCAGAAAATGGCAGCAGAGAAGGGTGGAGGGAGAGAAGCAATGGGCAAGAGATAAAATAATTGTTCCCATTTCACAGTATTCAAGAACATTATTTTTTTTCTTTTTTTCCATTAACCCATGGTAAAGTCTTATTTTCAGTTGAAGACTCTACAAAATAGCTTCTAGTCCAATGGGGATCTGATGGAGCAGCTGTTGTCACTGCGTGAGGAAACAATACACAGGTGCCAGGAAGGATTTTGGTTTCCCTCACCTTTCCCCCTCTTTTTAGTAAATGTTTTTTGTGCATTAAGTGATGTTTGTTGGATTTAGGTAGGCTACAGCCTGACAAAAAAATTCATTGTGGAGGCCAGCAGGTGGTGATGAGCTCAATCTAAAGGTCCCATCCCTGTTTAGCACACCCTATATTACGTGTACTTTAGAGCACTTGCTGGCTTATTCAATCATCTAGTAAAACACTGAAAAAGGGCAGGAAGGGGTCAACTATAAGACGCAAGTATGACTTAATTGCATTTCCTATAGATGAAATCGCTAAAATTTAAGAAAATACCAGCATAGCCAACATTAACATCCTGAATAACCACAGCTCGTTTGGGTTACCAATTAAACATAATATTAAAACACACTCAGATTAGGGAAGGAAGCCTTATCTATTTCACAGCATGTCTCTGTTCAGTTCTAGTGTAGAAACACTAACACATTTCAGTGTCTTAGAAGTCAATCAGTATTCTCATTTCCAATTTCAGGTACTGGATAAAATCTTATTACTAGATATATATTTTCAATGTTACTTTCACCTTATGAGGTTGATACCAAGATTTTATATATGTCTATTTGTTAATTTGTGTCCATTTCTTACTGTACAGAAATTCCATAATTGCTTTTTTGATGCTCTGTGAATAATTTTGGTTTTGTCCTGTGTAGAGCAATGCCAAATGACATCAGTTTGAACAAAGTATTTAAGTGTACATGACTACCCATTGAAATCAATAACTGCTCAGATATTTAAGCTCAGGGAAATGCTTTCAGACTTAAAATTAATTTTTTTGGTATTCAGTTCAATTCTCTTTGGTTTTAGTGAGATTATCAAGGATATTCCAGGCATGGGGAAGAAGGTGAAGGAGGGCCTAGATTTAGGAGAATAGAGAAATGAAAGAAGAGTCAGAATTCCCATCAGTGGGGCAATGAAAATGGATAAAGGAAATTCCAAAATAAGGTATTTTTTCTTTCGGGTTTTTTTTCCCCCTAATATTTTTATTAGCTGGAATTTTCTGGATAAAGGCAAAATACTAAACTGAATATTATTGTCTAGCTTATTTTCTGTTATCTATGAGAACCTTAATATTTAAGAAAAATGTTATTATATCATGATATTAGTGATAGTTCAGAGCTTGGCATATAACTGGATTTCAACATGTCAGGGCTTTGTCTCTAAATTCATATCTAAGCAATCTTGAAGTTGTATATTGTAACTTGAATGGTTCCTGTAGTGCTGTCAGTTAAAAAAAAAAAAAAGAAAATCTGCTTGATGTTATATATACATAATAATTTAGTATCTTTTTTAGCATAAGCATGATTTAATGGGGAAGACAAGAAGCATAGTCTCACCTGGTCTGATCAGATTCTACCACTTCTGTATGACCTTTCAGTGACTGTTAAACTTCTGTGCAAAGTACATTGAACTGTGATAAACAATATCCTTTCTATATTAGTGCAGAACACTACCGTTACCAACGCTGTAACCTCTGGTAGTTACCACGACATCTAAAGTTGATTTTCAGTTTGATTTTAGGAAACTGCAGTTCTAATTCTAATTATACATTCTATAATAGCTCTCTGGCCAGGAGCAGATTAGTATTGTTCAGACATGCTGAGCAGAGAGAGCATAAGATAATTTGTGTTCCATAAGTTACCAAGTGGACCTGTGGAAAGATTTAATAGTGTATTTTATTTTATTTTATTTTATTTTATTTTATTTTATTTATTTTATTTTATTTTATTTTATTTTATTTTTAGTAAATTCATATTTAATTTCCATTCCATGGTAGCCCTTACAAGCTGGTGCAATTAATATCCATGATGTTTTAAAGAAATTAATTGATCTTTCTCTCTTTCACTCTTCTGTCTTACTCTCTTTCTCTTTACCTCTCTCTCTCCTCTTTTCTTGTTTAGTCATGTGGTCTTTTGTCAGAAACAGCTAGTTTGCTGAAAAACGAAGACTGACCATTTTCTTGACATTGAAATAATTCAGTGTTCCAACTAGATGTCATGTGTAGAAGTACCTTTGCAGAGTGTTAATAGCAACAAGAAAAATAACTTCAGGCACAAATACTGGATAATAATGATGAAAGAAAATGCTATTTTGCACAGGTTGTATAAAGTACAAATGTAAACAATAGCCAGGGTAAACAACTATACAGTTTAAG
>JBCJKH010012211.1:25360-49526 GCA_039877255.1 Loriculus beryllinus
GCAGGGACACCTCACACTAAACCATGCCACCCAAGGCTTCATCCAACCTGGCCTTGAACACTGCCAGGGATGGAGCAACTTCGGTTCTGGTTCTCCATTTCCTAAGGACGTAGAAGAAATTAAAAAGGCTTAAAGAACATCCAATAAAGATGATCATAGGTTGCTGAAAGTATTAGAGATAACTTAAAAGATAGAAATTTTCAGCCAGAGATGACACAAGAACTAAGGCAGGTTCATATTTAGTAGCATGAGAAGAACAGAGGTTAACCACTTTTTGTGTGTGTTTGTGAAAACATTACAGGGCATTGTATGTCAGGATCAAATTTAACAGCACAGTGTTAAGCTATGGAACTCCTTGCCACAGGATGCTATGACTGCTACAAGTATTTGGTAAATAAGGAGAGAGAACAAAGGATGAACAGTATCACTGGTACCAGCTGAAAAACACTAATGAGCAACTTTGGCCACTAGTGAGCAACTTAGTGCCACTAAGACAGTATTTTGGGAAAGCAGACCTACGGGCTTGCCAGTGAATAGAAAAGACTATAGAATCAGGATCTTGGACCGACACATTGTACTGAATAAGATGGACATGTATAAGATACACAGCAAAATAAAGACATAACTATTTGTTGTAATTATGAGGCTAAACTATCTCAGAGGGCAAAAATGGGACACTGCAAATATTATATTGAATGGAAGAGAACAAGAGAGAATGAGTAACAGAAGGACTACAAGGCAAATCAGTGGTGAAGAAGTCTAAAGAAATCATGCCCTGAATATGCATTGCTGTAAGTAGCGTACCTGAAGGCTTGTGCTGGTAACTCCCCATCACCCTATCACGTGCAATCTCTGATTGACAAATACAAGGAAGCGTATATTGGTCTCTGTGAGGAAACAGCTATACACAGCTCTGAGAATGAGTAAACGATGCAGATATATTCTTGATGTGATAAAACAAAAAAAGATATAAATGCCATAGTTTACTTGGTCATTGTCAACCACAAATGCATATACCTCCTAGTAACTATGTTTTTTTCCTTAAGCAGGACTTCAGAGCTTAGTAACTGAAGCTGCAATCAAACTAGGCTCTAGGAAAGATGCTGCATTTGATAATTCACTCTTCAGGGGACTGAAGTATGTTCTGTGCTCCTCATATCTAGGGGAAAAAGAAAGAAAGAAGAAAAAAAAAATAATCTTGCACTAGCTTCTCTTCAAACTAGACAAGGCATTTACACATTCAACTAGAACTTGTGCAATCATTACATGCCCATGTTGTCACTACATCTTCTCAGTCATCCTTTGCTAGCGTATTCACAAAAATGTGTATATGACAAAATATTAATTTTTTGGCATACTACTACCACCCTACAAAGGAGGGGCTTGCAAGTGAAAGGAGAGAGACACCAGCAGAGTAAGCTTCTAGAAAACAGCAGTCAAGTTAAAATTCATACTATATCTCATCTGAAAACAAAAACCTCATGGAAGGAGGAAACATCTGAAGAGTTCATGTTTTTTTAAATCCAGGAGAATCAATTTGAATTGTTTCCGTGGGCAGCATGTGTCCTGACGCTTGCATTAATTATTACTATATATACACAAAAAAAGAAAAAACAAGACACCCAACCATTCTACAAAAAGAAGCATTCTTCTCTGACCATTTCTTATTTTTCTGTATTATTGAAGAAAGCTACAAACTGGCTCTGCACTACCAACTTATCATCTTGAAGTTCAAATACAGAACACAGAGCAAGTCAGAAGAAAATACTTCCAAGACCAAAAGCCAAGAAAGGCATAAAGATGTTTAATACTATATAAAAATCAATATTTAATAACCAACACATAATCTGGATGCATTGAATAAAGCAACAAACATAATAAAAAAACTGCTGATTTTAAATTGAAATGCTTTAGTACCACAGGATATTTGGAATTTATAATAACAGCCTCAAGGTGTGACCAAAAGTTCCCCACCATCCCCCAAGTTTTTGCCATATCACAGTCCACCCCACAAAAGAGACAGTGGAAAAAGAGAAATACTTTGTTCAAACCACAGATCTGTAGGTCAAACACAATTTCATAAGGAACACAAAGTGACAGGTATAGAATGTTGAGAATTGCTGGTTTAAGGTCATATACAAATTTATGTCCCCTACTGGCATGGCTAAGTTCTGTCCTCCTTTGATCCCTGTAATTGCGAATATTTGCATACACCTCAAAGGGACAAAGATGGACTCCAGGTCTTCTCGTCTGCACCTCATCTCTGGGCATCCTCATCTACAAATGCATTTACAAACATTTTCTCCGCAAGACTGACAGATCTAAAGTGGTCTCCGTCTGCCTAAACTGAACCTGCCTGCCCTTCTGACATTTGGCTTTCATAAGCAACACAACACAGTCAGAACCCTTTTACTCTTTCACTCCAACCCTGATCTCAATTCAGTACCTCTTTTCTCAAGTATTAGACACCATCATCCATCATTCACATCTGCATTCAAGCCTCTTCTTGTGTCATTCACTCCACCTATGCCTGATTTTTGAAGAGTAACTAAAAAGCTTCTCTGAGACAGACTTTCTGTATAACTCTCTTCCAGCTTTCATCTCCCCTTAACCCAATCACTTCAGCATCTCCTCTCTGCCCTCGATGAATGTGTCTTCACCACCCTTATCTATTCACAGTACTGCTGAAAAGACTCTTTACAGTCCATTGCTTTGGCTGCGGTCCACTTTCACTTCCTTTCTCTCTTTTTTCACAGAACAAAACTTATTTTTGTAACCATTCACTTTTTATGTGCACTTATGGAAAGCCAGCCAATTCAACTTAAGAGAACTCATGGCAGTGACTGTAAGAACCCTATTCCTTTGTGGTTGGATTTGTTTTCCTCTGGTTTAGATGGTTAAAACAACCCAGAGGATTAAGAGTCAGGAAGACTGAGTGGTCAAACAAGCATCAAAAGAAAAGATTATAAGAGTCCACTGCTAGAATAAGGAATAAGGCAGATGTGCGTAAAGGGAGACAAGAAAGCTCTGAGTGTCAAGCATGGCCAAGCTGGCTGGCTAGTTTCCTACTTTTGTCTGCCCATAGGTCATTTAAAAATATTATTAATATTATTATTATTATTAATAATAATAAATATTAATATTATTATTTTATTTTACTTTCAGTATCCTAAATACCGAGCTTCACTCCTGAAGTGGATGTGCTGTGAATCATGTGAATCCAAACCAGAGTAAAGAACAACACTGGAAAATAATGCATTGGAAAAATGCACTAGAAAATTATGTTTAATATCATGTGGATTATAAGATTTATAAAAACCTGTTCCCATTGTTTATTTCTCTTTTTAATGATTCACTATGTATTTAATAATGTCTAATAGGATACATATATCTTTTTGTTGCTAAATGAATAAAAATGGAAGCTGTAAAATATAGCTGTAGCACATGGCTCATGTGGCTTGAAAACTAGTTTTTGCTTGCTGGCCAGCTAGTACACACGCACAGATTAGCCAGCAAACAGTTACACAAACTAATTGGAAGTAATATTATAATACTTAATAAACTTGTTTGTTTCCAACACTGCCATGCCTTTGACATCTAAATACCACAGCTTGTCTCCTCCCCCCACTAAAAATTAAACTATTTTAAATGTTATAAAATCATTTTTTTATACCTTACAGAAAAACATACAGAAACACATATAGTGTTTCCGTTTATATTTTACTAGCTGAATTGCTCTCCTTTGGTAGGACAGATTGGTTTCATAAATTTGTGGCAAAATCCCCATGACAGCTGTAATCAGTGGTTTTGTAAGCTTTAACTTTAATTTGCACTCTCTGAGAAAGCAGCTTCTGAATGACGAAAGGTTTGGAATTGTCTGGTTTTAGAGACCTCTGATGGAGCAGCTTTCCACAGCCTGCTTAAGATGACATATTGATAGTCACATATTCAGTGTAAGACAACTCATATTGTTAAATATGAGGACACACCTCTCTCCAACTCCCTTTGCACAGCTTATAGAGATGGCTCTTTTTACAACTAGTCTGTGGCATAGTAAGATCTCAACATGTGTAAAGCCAGAAAAATCCATTTCTACATCCATCTCTGCACAGACCCAGACAGAAGGCAACCATTATGATTATCGGGGATGGGTTCATGCATAACATCATTCAGCAAGCCCTGCCTACAGAGTTACTTAAGCATGTTAAGGCACGTAAATCAGATGGAAAATGAGAATGGAGTTACAGCCCTATGGCGGCCCCTTGATGAAGCAAAAAAATCTCCACTCTTCTATTTCAGATTACAATAGTAAAACAACTTCTGGCTGGTCTGCTACTGAACAGATATGAAGAAACAGAAATAGAACCATTCATTTTAAAGGAAAGGACCAAGACAAAACAAAAACACATAAAAAGTGAACAAAACCCAAATGAACAAAAAAGATCTCTGCATGTCAGAGATACAAATACTTGTTCAGAAGTGCAGTAGCAGTATCATAGCAATGGACTCACACATCACTAAATCAAGAAAGGTCAAACAACCGGGCTTTTCAGAAGCAATCAGAAGAATCAGCCAAGATATGCACTGGCTAATGCATGCAGATAAGGGAAGAAGGGAAAAAAAGAAATTCTTCCAGATTTTTATCCTAATTGATAAGAGAAAGCTTAATGAGAAATTGGGTTGGAAGCCAACTTGGGTTATTTGTGATTTTTAAGAGAGTGGGTGAAGAGTAAGATAAAGACAGTAGCTATCAAGTAGGCAGTCCTCAATAGTCTAAAAAAGTTAGGTGGTTAAAGTGCATAGAAAAGAGAAACCTAAAACAGAACAGAAAAAGAAAAGTAGTTTTCATGTATAAACTGCTCTATGATAATTTGCAGTTCCACCCTTGATGAAAGGGAAGAATAGGCAATGCACTAAGAGATGAGTGTAGCTACTTCATGAGCTCTTCATCGAGCTCAAACACAAGCAGAAGAAAGTACAAATTAGGTCTGATTGCTACTGACAAGTCCAAAGGAATACAGCATGCAGGGACTCAACCAGAAAAGGGTCAAATGCTGGATGAGACACACCTGGCAAAGGATGCCAATGATAACAAGGGACTGCTCTGCAAATATTACTTAGAGAAACACCTAAGAATGTGGTGTTGGCTCGTTAGCTCGGTAGAGAAATAAAATTATACACAGTATATGAATAAATACTAGATGTTTAGTGCCTTTTTGTTTTTTTTGCATTAACTTTCATCACTAAAGTCACCTGTAAGCTGCAGTTACTATTCCCTTTAGCTTACTGCTTCTAAATCATTCGGCCTCAATTTAGTACCTCCACCATTAATAAAAGAACCATAAATATTTGTTGATATTTTCATCAGGAATAACAAGTTTCAGCCAATATATTAATAACAGGATCCTGAGTGAATGAGTGTATAAGAAAAAGTGCTATACAAGCCACGTCAAGGCACAAGTGTACCTTGAAGGGGCAGTGCTTCCTGGGATAATGGTGAAGGTAAATTTGATGAAGTACCTATCCCTCCTATATGTGTGCCAAAGGGGTGCTCTTGAAGGGAACTAACTGGCTTCCAAGCAAGCCCAGGATGTATGCACATTCAGGAGTCCAGGCCTTTGAATAAAATAGCAAATGCATCAAAAGGAAGGATACATCCCCACTGCCAAGAACTGGGGGAGGCTAAGTGAGTTCTTATGTTGATGAAAAGATGAAGTATAGCAACTGTCTTTAAAAAACAGGGTTAAGGGGAAAAATCCCCAAACAAAACAGAGAATCATAGACCACCCAGCCTAGGAAAATACAGGCACAAACAAACAATTTGTAAATGCTTAAGAAAGAACAAAAAGATAACCAGTAGCCAAGATATAGCAAGAGTAAGACAAATGCAGTGTAACTTACTTCTGGGATGGAGTAACAAGTCTTACAGTTGGCTAAAGAACAATTATTGCTATACATCTTCTCTTTAGTGTGCCTTTTGTTATACCATCTCTCATGACATTATCATAAGCCACCAGTGAATAAATGAATTGGAATAAATAAGCATCATATGGATGTGAAACTGTTTGAAAAGCTGAACTTGGAGTAGGCATATACTCAAACAGAAGGACACACTGAGTTGTGTTCCACAGGGGTTTGTCCTGAATCTGATGCTATTTAGCACTCTCACATTAACAACTCAGACAGCAGAATGGAGTATACACTTATTAAATTTGCAGAGGCATAAAGCTAAGCAAATTAAAACCGTATCAAGAGAACAAGACTTCAGTTCAAAACAATACTGCAAACTTGGAGAAATGACACGAAGAATTTGAATAAGGAAGGGTCAGAGGCTCTTTGTTGCAGCAGAAACAATTATCTGAACCCACAGAGAATGGGGAACAACTGATTAGGGAACAGTTCTTGAGAAAGTCATCTGGGATCATACTGGATCATAAACCAAACACTACAACAACGCTATTGCATAAATAGTCATTACAATGGGATGCATAAATGCAGTATAATCCATTCCAAACAAAGATGCTATTTCTGCTATCCTTAGCTTTGGGCAAGGCCTCAGATTTGTTTAACACCTCACTGCAACACCAACTGGGAGAGCATCCAAAGGAGAAGAAAAGTACAATCAAAGGACGAAAACCCAAATATACTGTAATTGTTGATTCCTTCCAAGCGTGGCTGACTTCCACTTCTATGATCCTGTTTTGCTGGCAAAGCACAAGGAACCAGAGCTGATGGAGGCATTACACCAGTTTTTGGAACTAGTAATTACTTCTGCTGGTGCATAAAATATTTTCTGCTTACTGATTCAATAAAGATACCAAATCAAGCAGAAAAACTTGATTTTCCTCCAACAGTGTATTAAAAGAGAGAGATAAGCAATAAGCTGAAATAAATCAGTTATAAAATACTGATATGTACTGTTTGAGCAGAGATATGTCCAATTTACCACCTGCAGATATTGTCTTACATATATATACATATATATACATAAATGTTCCTCCATTTAACTGTAACTGTGTAGGCATATGAACATACATATACACGTAGGTATAACTTTGGCTCGAAATACAGCAGACATTTTTTAACTTCTTCCCTTTAGGCACCTAGCATATTTTAACTATTTTATTTCTTATTTAACTACTGAATTTAAACATTATTTGTTACGTTTTGTGTGGCTTAATTTACTGCTTTTTTCACTCCAAGCGCTGTTTGACATAATTCCAAGGCAAAAACTCATCAACTCAAATGAGAACACATTCCTCAACAACATCTTTAAGACATTAATTTTTAAAAGTCTGTGGGGAAGCTTTAGCTACAGAACAGGCAGCACAGAAATACCCAAACTAGGGTCTTCTTAAGGTGCTGTTCATCACTAATTTACTAAAGATACGCATTAGCCAAATAGTAACATTACTGGCAAAGTCCTTAAAGATCACAATTTAGCAGGAATATTTTTCTAATATATAAATGTCTGGTATTTACTCATCAATTTAATCACTTTTCTGATTATCCAGTAAACTAAACATTTTATCAGTTCTGTTTAAAGCGAAAGTCCTTGGTTATTTTTGCCTCCAGGACCACATTCCATATGTTCTTTCTAAATCCCATTATGAAGGCTAATAATCCTCCTTGACAAAGCTGGTGAGGAAGTCCTTGAGATAAATCATAAACCAGATACAAACAAACATCCAAATATGTTCACCATTGATGGTTTTGCGTATAGTAACTAATTACTTTTCAAATACCCTGAGATGTCCTAAAGCATCTATTGACTGTTGAGTTTCATTTCTTTACGAAGATTCTTGGAAAGAGACTGCAGTTAACAACATCACAAGTGACAGCTCAGAGACAGCTACTATTAGCAGGAACAGAGTGATGTTACATCATCCCACCATGTAGCTACACGTTTATGATAAAAGACCTGCCACTGAATATGCTCACTGATCATGAGTATGACATCCAAAGGGCTTCATTAGGTTTGAAATGTGTCTATGAAGCCAGAAAGAAAATAATTTAAATTATTTAAGTTATTTTTAAGACAGGGCTCTAACGTGACATAAAAAGTAATGATACATATAAAGCTACTGAGTGACATGAGTCACTCATAGTCTTTGCTACTCATTCAGTGTTTTCATTATTATTTTTCCTTAAAATGTGTGTTGCAGAGAAAGCCCAAGTTTTCACTATTACTGCCCTCAATTTTTAAGCCAAATGACAAGAAATAACCATACATTTGGAGAGAAGTTTGAAGGAGCTTCTTTCTGTACATGCCCCTCTGTAAATCCGAGTCTTCTTTCTAACAGGCCAGTTTCAAGTTTCTTTCCATGGTAACTCATGCTGTTAGTGGAAGGTGACAGCATCTCTGGTACTGCCAAAGCTCTCAGAAGTTCTACCCAGAGGAGAGAACTATGACAAGATAAACTAATAAAACAGAAAAGTTCCTTATCACAGAAAGCTGAAAAACAAGGTGCAAGAGAAAGCAAATGAAGCTTGATAAACAGGAGAGGGTAGAGGTGCAATGGCCTGTAAGTCAGCAAGCTTAGATCACTGCATCATTAGTCTCATGTGTTTTGCCATTCACATATTTTACAGCTAACAGTCAAATCAAGAAGAAAGAAGGTGAGTAAGCAATTACTAATTCTTAAGCTTTTTGGACTCAATTTAGGTGTTTTACTTAAATATTTAAAGTTTGATCAAATGGGTCAGGGCCTTTTTTCAGCTTTCTCATTGCTGAAAATCTCTCTTTAAAATGAATTAAAGACATACCCCCTGTAGCAGGCTATTTTATGTATGCCAAAAATAAAAACTCTATTATTACAGAGTTTATAGTCTGCAAAATTAAGGTCAAAGAAGCAATCAAGAACCTGGATGTCACGCATTATGAAGAAGTTTTAAAAGGCATACATTCTTAACTCAAAAGCCCAAATTCATCAACACATTGTGCTATAGTTGGAAAAACAAATAGCAGGCTTGACAAAACACAGGAGTCAACTTTCATGAACAAAATTAAGCTTCTTACATAAATTCCAGAAGAGCCTTTTAGTATTAAATTCCTTAAAATTTTTCTCACAGCTTGAGTATTGAAAAGTTATTAAAACTGTTTTGAATGAGTGATGCATTTGCTAAGATTGCAATACTGACAGCATGGATGCTATGATCCTCTTTACATCCAGCAAGAAGAACAGCATAGGACACCTAGTATGAAATTTGACAGTATTATCTGTTTTAAGTTTGACCATTATGGACAGGATCAACTGCAATGATAGATGAGATTTGGAGGATTATTTTACTGTTTAATAAAAGAAATGACACTTTGTTACTCTCCTTAGTTAATACCTGAGGGGGGTGTGTATGCAGAAATCACTGACAATTACCATGATAACTGGTTAAAAGAGAGTTTACAAGAACATTAAGAGCTTTTAGAAACCAAAATAGCCTGGACAAATTTTGACTCATCATGTCAATTTTATGCACATTACTGTTAATAAATTACAAATAGTACACAAAAATTAACTGGCACTGACTGTTCTTACTGCAGTTATTTGCAGTTTCTCAGCCTATGCAATCACATGAAGTTTTCACACAGTAAACAGTCACAGTAATTTCAGTACTAAATTGGTAGCTCCATCTAGTGTTGTTCATGACCTATTCCAACAGAACTGAACAGCAGAGAGCTAGTCAAAACATTCAGCTGTACACTATTTCTGCTTGCTGCTTGGAAAAGCAGTTCCTCATACACCTTGCGCACAGATGTGACACCTACCCAGAGCTGCATTTTTCACTGGCACTGACTATGAATAGCTCTCATGGCCTTACACTTATAAAATGTGCCAGTTTTTTTGTGTGAAACAACAAAACATTGCTTTTAACCATCTCAGGGAGACAAAAAAAGCATGCCAGAAGTCTTCAGTCAGCTTACTCTGGCACACATTTTTATACCACTGATTGTATAGATTGCTATTACTGTGACAGACCCTTACAGGCCGAGATGTTGCTTCTCAGAAAGACTGCTCCTGAAGTATAGACTGAGCTTAAGGAATAGCAGCAGATGGATCTGTTCCTACTGTCTTCTCCTAGGGTATGAATATCTGCCTGGATAACGTTCCTATCTGGTATCTGTGAAGCCTTTTGAAGAAATGTATTAAACTGACTTGGGTCTTCAGTGTCTTTAACTCAAGATGACTTGAGACTGCATTTTCACTACCTTGACTGCAGCAACAGCTTAGCTTTAGTCAGGGTTGTGGCAGAATCAGAACGCAGCCAAGGCTGACTCCCCCATGCAACACTGCAATCATGTTACACAGGAAATTGAGGTTTTAGAAGATCCTTTAAAAGCGGTAAATTACTTACACTGTCTCATTTGGATATAAGTTTTGAATTTTTCCTAATGGCTGAAGTGCACTAAAACTTTCTCCACAGAATAGTAACTACCAGAACTGAAGCCTTCAGTTTTGATTCGGAAAAGCAAATCCTGTGGTGCTGTTCCCTGACGTGGTGCTCTCAATAATGACTCTCATCTGAAATTCTCATTCCAGAGTATGAAGAGTTTGCACCATTCTCCTCCAGGTCCTGCTAATGCTACTGACAGTATCCTTAGTGATAACAGGTTTAGTGTCACAGAGCGAAAGGGAAAACCTGGATCACTGTATCTACTATTCTGCTGTCACAGGAACCACTTCAGAAACCTACTCTGCAGGCCCTCAGAAGGTGTCAGACTCTAAATGCCAGGTCGGTTTGTTTCAGAGCTCACTCCTAAGAGCCAGAAATCTTCAAATTCTGAGTCTCGTTTTATTTAAGAGGAAAATGATGCTGTGACAGCAGTATTCATCGTAAGTAGCTTACAGTAAGCCAATTAATAAGCAGTCTAGTTTTGGTTTTAGCCATTATGCCTATAGATTCCTAAGCAGTTCACTTTATAAATCAGAAAATAAGTAGATCTATTTAAAGAGAATGCACGCTTACCTGTACGCATTAATGTAATCCTTTCTGTGTTGCAGAAGAAAATCCTTCAGCTTTCCAATATGAGAAATCTAAAGGAACAGAAATCATAATTAAACTGCAGTCAGATAACCCATTTTTTTTATGCTTCAAGTGCAGTATTCAACACTTCAGATGTGATTTTGTAAAACTGTTCTGTAATTAAACAGAATCATAAGATTTACTCTCTTACAATTTTCATTTTGCAAGCAGTCAATATGTAAAAATCAACTAAAACAGATCTGTTGCATGAAAGTACAACTCAGAGAAAAGTAATAAAAATGTCTTCTATCCCAGAAGCATAAACTAAACAATACTGAACACTAAATACAACTACAGTATTAAACACAATAACACAAAACATTATCTAAACTGGCAATCCAGAATCTAATTTACAGAGCACATATGCCTATCAAATTTCCATTTCTGGATTTCCACATCACTGTGGATACATTTTACTACAAATCTACTCAATTTTCTTTACCAAAAGTCTCTACAAAGATCCTTTGAAAACATGAGAAAAAAACTCCTAAAAATCTGCGAGAACTTTTGCAAACTTTAGTCTGATTTAATATATTTGGTGCAGTGCAAGATGCTGCTTGTTTTAGAGAACAGAGGATCTACAGAAACCTAGTTTAACTGGACAAAGAATGTGATGACTACCACTACGACTTGCTTGGCAGGTCTTGAAGGAGACATGATGGGGGGTGTAGGAGGAGAATTATATACATTAATGGTATACATTTTCAAAGGGGATGCAGGGGGAGCCTTCCTAAAGCATACTCTCAAATATTCATTAATAATCAGTGTAAAAAAAGCATGTAAGGCATTTTACAAAACAATACTTGGTTTAGTTTACAAATACAATAAATGTGGCTTACTCCATGTATCTGGGAAAAGGCATCAGAAGCTGTTCAAGCCTTAAAATCCCATTTTCATGCAAATGTTCCTTGTAATTAAACAAACAAAAAAAACCCACAGAGAAAGAGCACAGAACAGTTTGGATAAATAGAAGATTAATTCCCCCAATTATTTTTTTCAAAAGGTCTCTTTGAAAGAAGTAAGAGGAAAAAAATGTGCTCAGTAAGACCACAGTGATTTGTACAACTGAAAGTGTTTCCTTGTGCAAATAAATATGCATATATTTCCCTAGTATTATTTGCTCTGCTTCATTCTTACTACAACGCATTGTACTGAATAAGAAATTTCCCAGTTTTCATGTTTAAAGTTCTCCATGTGATTAACAGCACAGGAAATCTCACCTCATTCATAGCAAGCTGAGTTCTGTTAGTACTTCCAGTACATCCAAGTTTCCTAAACTGTGTTAGCACCATCATGCACAATAAAAAGGGAAATACTGAAATTACTATAAGACAGTGAGGCACAAAAAGTAAGCTAAACCATTCTACAGATGTTCCTTTTCGTTGCCACTGGTGCAATTTTCTACCTTAATCTCTTCTTCAGCTCAGACTTGGTAGGTCATGAAATTTGCTGAATAGATAAATTGAACTTGACTATGAAAGCAAAACACTTAAACTAGTCAGACAGCGTTTGAGTAGAACAATAATACTTCAGTAAGCAGAAAGTACTACAGAGGACAAAAAAGAGAAATGTAAAATAAGAAACACATTTCCAAACATTTCCATTAATATTTGAACAATCACTAAACTAGAAGAGCGATTCACAAAATTTTATAAGTAATAAATCTTAATATTACTGCAATAGCTACAATTTAGGAGTGATTAACAAGCAGAAAGAATCAGAATGACAAGCAAGAACACTGTCTTACAGTAATTAATTCATCTAGTCACAAAGAGCATTCTATTTAGGTTAAAATTGTCATCGTGTGTTTGAATTGCTCTGACCTCACTTTGCCTCTCCTTCATTTGTAAAGCTATTTTCATGAATTTAGAATGACACCATTATACCCATACTCACATCAAGCTCTTAGTTCTCAAGATTTGCATCAGAAGTGAGACTTCTTGTTCTACTTTCCTTCAAATTCTAACAGCACCTTCTGCAATCCTGCGCTGTTGCTATTTCTCTGTTGCCTGTGTACTACAGCAGTTTTGAACTCTAACTGTCATTATCAACAGAATAAAACAATTTTTATGAAAAAGAAGGTCTCACCAGCATGAAAGGAAATACTAATTTTATTTAAAACTAAAAAAAAATTAAAAAAAAAGGGGGGGTCAGGTATGATGTTTAATCTGCAGACACAAAATATCCCTTATTACACAAATATAAATCTTGAGGATATCTTCAGGGTCAACCTTCAAGTATTCTGGGGTTATCAGATGCATACAGTGCACTCTTTACGAAGTTATCATGCTCCAGCCTAAAGGCAATAAAAGCATCTCCTTATTCCAACTGAATGGCTTTATTAGAATCCTACTGCTCTTATTATGAATAAGAACCATCAAATTTCCAGGTTTACTGATTACCAACTTCAATCCATCTGTTCCTGCTTCGAAACAGTCCTTTCATATAAAAGCTCTGCTTCCCGGTATGTGTGTTAAGAGTTCACCACCAGTAACCCCATCTTCCTCTAACTTCTGTAGCCTCAGACAAATTACCTCAACTTTTTAGTTTCTTCTCACAACATGGTTCTGAGGTTGCCTAACCTGTAACTTCTTTTGCATTTGCTCCAGTTTATATCCATCCTTGCTGATGACTTAGAAGCGCATTCACTGATGCTAGTTACTTGTAACTCAGCTGGACATACCTTTTCTTCCACCATTTTCATGGATTAGTTTAAAGCTTACTCTTTGTTTCAGTCTCTGTATACATACTCTGCTGTTGAATTTCTTTCTTCTCCCCACACCTCCAGACCCCAGACTCATTCAGCACTTGCTGCAAGATATCCCCCCTCTCCTTTCCCTCAGTACTCATCAGTAGCTTACATCAATTTACATGAGTAAGTTTTACTGATCCATCTTACTCTGGGATTATTTTTAAAACCCATCCTGGTTAGTACTGTTCTTATTTTGGGGAATGCAAAAAGTAATTCCACTATTAACCTCTCTTCTGTCCAACACTTCTTTCAACACAGAAGCACTGCTTCTGCTTACTTACTTTATTCAGTTAATATTTTCTCTGCTAATCTCCTCCAGACTTCTTATTAGCACTTTATCAGACACTGTACAACCAGATACTAGGTCTTCTTAATGAAGAAAAAGCAGATTTTCTTACAGATTCAGGTTGGTTGGGCCCATCCTATTTTTAGTAAGATAGCAAACTATACTGCATTGTATCTTGCTTTCTATTTCTATTTTTCCCCTTATAATCTTTTCCGAATCCTGAACCACTTCTGGGTCAGGCCCTGCCAATCCCATTATCAGTTTCCCTCTGCTGACTTAATTATAGGCATTAAATTTGCTTCCCTCTGATCAAAGGGTAGACGAAAGCAATTTGAAGACGAAGCACAAACACATTGTGAGCAATATGAGTACTGGCCTCTTGTTATGGTTCCCGTTCTCTGTCTCTGGAAATTGGCTTCATTCTTCTCTGAAAGTCTGGAGTAGAGAAAGCAGCCTCTCCTTCAACCCTGAAATAGTGAAATTATTTCCTTTCTTCCCTGAAGGGACAGGAGAGCTTAGAGATACACCCTTTGTAGCTACAGCACTCCTGCACTACATTAAAGCTGAATGTATCTTATGGGGAAGAACACTGCTGAATTTCCAGGTATAACTGCCAATTTATTGAGAGCCATGGGAAAAATGAACCACCTTTCCTCCCAATATTGCCAAAGTCAGTTATATTTTTATGCTAAAAGTATATTCTTGAGCTTCTGTTCACTACCAGAATACAGCACACTACATTCATTCTGACAATGAAAGACTGCTTATGAAACAGCAGGCTCTCCCCATTTTCTTCCCATTCTCCCCGGCACTCCCTTGAGTTTCAGTACCACACACCAAAACACTGAAATGACTTTAATTACTCTTCCAGAAATGGGGGTTAATAACACTTAAAGACCAAATCTAAAGAATTGGTTTCTTTCATTTCAGCTCCATAAATACCAGTATCAGCACAAGAGAGGGCAGTAGCTGGATAGCACCAGTAGGAACTTCGTAAAAGACACATCTGCCATGAAAGGAGATATGTTTATTACAACTTAAGAAACTCAACATCATCTCCTAAGCTGAGGTACCGAAGCTGTAGACTCCAGGTGTTACTTAAAAACTCCCAACTGTAGTTGTGTTTGTCAAAACCCAATTGATTCTCTACAGGGAAGGAGCAGCAGTTTTCTGCTGGATGGTAAAAAAAGCATCAGCATCACACAAGTCAAAAACATTCTATAAATTCACATTAGAGCCCGTAACGTAACTTAAAGTTACTTTCTGTTCCAGTTTGTACATTAAAGTTTATTATCTTCATTGTAAATGACCTCTTTCATGCATAAATATGTATTTTGTTGCCACTATAGAGTTTTTAAACAACTCTTATTAAAACATAAAAGCAAATATTGCATATAATGCGGGTCCAACACAAAAGGAAGCTGTGAATGGCTGCCATCTGCTACCACAGGTGGCATGCACAGCTCTATTTATACTTGGGGCCTTTGCTAAAAATGGTAGGTGTTCCTCTATTTAGAGATTTTTCTTATGATTTTAGAGTAGGCTGCATTTTTAAATAAGAGGAGAAAGAGGAAAGCATTCCCCTCCAAAACAGCATCTTGGAAAGATACATATACTTTAGAAGGAAGATGCTGACTATGCTTTCTTCAGTATCTTAGCAATATATACAGCATTTCTTTCCACTCCCAACAAAGAATTGATCACTCATGAAACAGTAGGTTCCAATTTGCATACGTTTAACCCACTGCAAGAAGCAGCAGCATTGTTTACGATTAAAATGATTGGAGTAGGTTCCCGTGACACTGTAGAGAATTCGACAGCGCTGAACAGTCATTTTCATTAAACAAACATAGCCTTTTATCAAGTTTACCCTTCCACCAGAACACATGACTATTTACTACCATGTAAAATCGACTGTTACACTTTGCACTCTATTGCCCCTCTGAATTTTTAAAAGATGCGCTTTGTTAAAAGCAGATTGAAAAATACTTAAAACCGAAACGTAATAGAAAAGCTTTTGCAAAAGTCCTAAGAGACACGGCATTTAGTGTGGATTCAGCAGCACTGACAAGCACTGCTGATGGAAGCGTCTTATTAACCACAAAAATAAAAGTTTTACATTTAATACATCCCAAAAGCCTGATCTTCAAATGTCTCATTTAAACAGACTCCATCTACAGATTCATGAATAGGTGACTACATTCTACAATCCCTTCTGCAAAAGGCAGAAAAATTAAGATCATCATAATATGAATATATCTAGACACTTTCAACTCCAAACATACAGTCAACCCAACCATAACCACTGCCCATTTCAGAAGAAATTGAGGATTTCAAATAAGACATGAGGTGATACAGAGGATTGCATACTTCTGACCAAAAAAAAGTACAGTCTCAGTACAAGAGGAGATACAGTAACTGGTGTAAGAACATAAACTTGTTCCTATTACAAAAAGAAAATGTTTCCAATGTCTAAACCATATTAAGAGGAAAAACACAAAGGTAATTTTCTACTGTTAGTGCATGTACTGAAGGCGTTTTCAGAAGTAGATACTATAAACAGAAATACAATTTCTATTGAATAAACTTTAAAATTAAGAGCAATACTTAAACTGTTACAGTTGGGAAAGAGTAGATAGAAAAGTTTTGATGCAGAAATAATTCCTAGGGAGAAGTTTTCCACTACAAACTACTGTTGGTTAGATAGAACATACGAAAAGCCAAGTCCCATGCAGCTTCCTTCTAGGTTATATCTTAAACACATTTAAGGACAATGTCAGCCCATTAAATTCACACAGGCTCCTGCAGGATGTTGCCTAAAACCAGACAAGAATTTGGTTTTAAAGTACTATTACCTGGGTTCTACATTTCAGAAACTGGAACCTTCAAAAGACAAATGACAGAGTTCCCTGATATAGTGACATACAACAAAGATTAAACCAATTAGAGTAAACCAAAGACTAACTTTAGAGCTGGAGCTTTGAATTTAATAGTGTGGAAACTGTTATTGAAGGGGTTTGGATGGTGACTTCCTAGCAGTCCATGAGGTGGTGCTGTCCTACCACAATTCACAGCTGAGGAGCACTGCCTGCCTTCAAACGTCAACGGGCCGGTTTTCAGCTGATTTGTCTCTTGAGGGGATACATTTGGTTTAGGTTTCCCCCAGCAAACGTGAAAGTTTCTAAAACAGGTCACGCAGATCAATTGCTGTCGTAATCTGAAACCCAAAAGAGCAAATAATACCTAAACTGCGGCGTGGGGGTGGCCCGGCGCTGGAAGCGGGTACGGGGAGGCAGGAGAGGAGACAGCCAGCCTGGCTACCTCTAATCTCAGGGAAATTGTGACTCTGTTCAGTTCCTGCTTTACATCAGCATATATGTTACAGCAGCAGCAATGGGCAGAGGAACGTTTCAATCGCATTTCAGTAGTAGCAGCCTTGCATTCACAGCAAACACAACCAAGAATGGGGGTGCTGTACTAATGAAATGTGCTGTACATGCGATAGGAGCATTCAAAAGTGAATTAATTCGATTAAAAGCCAGGAAAATTAAGACTGGGACACTTTGACTATTCAAGGTAAAGATAGTACAAAACTTAACTTATTTTTTTTTTAACTGTGCAATATTATCTGTATTTTTCTTATTTAAAATAGCATTATATATATATATATTTTTTTTTTTTTGTAATACTGGAATAAAATTTTAATGGATCACTGCAAAAAAATGTGCATTAGCAATTGTGGGATATGGGAAGATAAATCCTGTTCGCAGAATACCACTGGCAGCCTTCGGTGAACATTAGCAAACAGATTAAGAAACCTCTAAAGTGGAGTAAGAAGCAAAACCAATTTCCTAGCACCTGGTCTGGAGCAGAAAAATGCTTCCTTTTGCTTAATATGAAACTGGCAAAGAATAGAAAGTAAAAAAGCATTGTCTTGCACAGGAAAGAAAACAACAGTTTAAAGGACAGCGTCTGGGGCGTTAATTCCTGCTTTTCTTCTGCATATATTTATAAGTTACTGCCTATGGTTCAAAAATTTACTCATTGCGCTTTGCTATTCTCAGTTCACATTTGAAGCAAGCTCTAAAGCACGCTCTGATCTGTACTTGGTTATTTTGATATTTTATTCACTGTTTATTATACAAAGCGGAAAATTTGGTTGTAAATAACTCACCGGCAGCCTAAAAGCCTCACATTTCATTTTACTATTCTTTCCCTAAAAACAATGCAGAGTTGGTGTAAAATTTGGTCAAGTGCATGATTAAGAGATTATTTTGGGAAATTTGTGACACAACCGCAAAACATTTTTCGTTCAAGACTCTTCCGAGTAAAATGAAATTAAGTCCTAAGAGTGTGAAAGCTCCAGTTCCGCACTGACCACAATGAAGACTGAAAGTACCCAGTACTACCACGGAATGAAGGTTTTACTGGAGTGCTATCTGGAGCTGGGGCTGCTCTATGGTTTAAAAATGCTTATGGGATTTACAGCAAACTCCTACTGTATAGAAAAATTATTGTGAAGGCCTTGTTTGGGTTTTTTTAAGGTCAAAATTATCCTAGAGCATATCATATATTCTTAAAACCATTGAAAAAATGCAGGTGTTTATAAATACAGGAAAAAAGTAATCTTAGTTTATAAGGATGACTACTTACAAACACTGAATTTCAAGCCTGAACCAGAAAACTGCAGTTCATGTAGAAGTTAAGATAAAGAGGTGTGAATTTTGTCATGGTTTTATAGGTCTTGTGAGAACACACTGATTCGATACCTGCACCTATAGAAGCACACCTCAATATTCTGAAAATGGTCTGTAGAACATAAGATGACCTCCAGAAAAACTTAACAGTAGGCTTTCTACAATGTAACATCATGCTAAATGTTTTTAGTAATTCAGTCATTTATCCTGTGGCTACAAATACTTTCAATACAGAAAAAGGGAACATCTGATTTTAATTAAACTTTCTCTTTTGCTTTTTCTTGTTCATGCTCCGACTCTAATCATAACTTTCTTTAACATTTATATTTTTACACAATCATCCAAACCTCACTGACTAAAATATAAACCCCACAACAATTGTGGGGAATGTTTCGGTTGAGAGATAAAAGTAAATTGGTCAAAATACATATTTGCAATAATTGGCCATTACCATTGCTGTTCAAACGCTCCATTTACAGCCTTTCAGTAACTGCATTCAACTCTGCCTGTGACTTTCTGTAAGAGGTATTTTTTTTGTTGCTTGTTCTCACAGTCTGCACTCTCATTTAGTGCTATGTTTTCTTGATTCCAAGCTGGTTTATGATAAAAAGAGGTTTCAAGTCTCATTTAAGAGACACACACAGTGGTAAAAGGTTACGCTGAGGACCATCATTATGAAATTCAGAATCCAAATTTCTGCAGTTTCATGTGCATGCGCTTCGCTCTGCGACTAAACTGCAGCTGCTCCAGCAGAAGCCGTAACAGGGTACCAGAGCACGTAAGCCTGTGGCATCGGCTGTGCTGACGTGCTCGCTGCTGAAGCTGCAGCCAGACTGAAGCCTTCTTTGGACACAATGGCAGTCCCACTCTCCTCTGCCAGGCCTTTTCAGTCAGAGCTCTACATTTTCAGTGTATTTACACTAATACATCTATATGCTGATGCAGCATGAACTGACACACTTACTCTGTTCCTAAGAATAAGGGGAACAAGCACCATTCTGCTTCAGTGTCCAAGTATTTTACTGGATTTTCATTCTTGGTACAATAATATTCTCGGTGCAAAAAATCCTCCCACTAATTTTCAACACCTTTGTGTTACACAGATGAAACACTACTTTAGTGCTTCCTCTAGCATTCATGTCAAGCAAATTTCTCCCCTATTAAAACACTGGAGTGGACCAAGAAAACATCCAGTCAGAAGTGAGAAATCGATTTCTTAATGATGCCTTCTCTAATGTAATGAACATGTATAAATTAGATACAAAAGCCTGATTTGTACATTAACCAATACACTGGAAAGAAGCTAATTTTGTAGACATCAAGATTTTCATTCATGTGCTTTACACTATCGGCAGCACAATTAAGACAAAGGGCCTGGGATTTTTTCCCCTTCCTCATGTAACAGGAAACCCCAAGACCTGGATCATCAGCCCTAAATCTTAGGAACTCCCTGGGCCCTGGTCACTGTAAGTCCTTACATGGCTGATGTGGAGTGACACACTGACAGGGGCTATTCCCATCTTCCATGAAACTAGACGAAGATCCTCAGCCAGGCACACAGCTCTTTTCCCTGCTGCCCCACTTCAAATGGGCTGCTTGGCTGCTAAGGATAATCCTTTTATAACTCTTGGACCAGACAGGACACTAACAGAGTCATTCTAAATCCAGTCTGTTAATACTATCCTGTCCCCTCCACCCTACCCCTTGCTAAAATATACAAGTATCTTACAAAACAAGCAAACCAGGACAGGTTCCCAACTCTACTGCAAGGGCTAGAAGTTTATCAGATCACAAACTGGCCTAAAAGCACCACTGAGAATGAAGGCACATTACTGTGTCCCCACTCTAGACTCTCCTGACATAACCGAAGTCCAGTCATAATGTCTGAGCAAAACCCCTTCCTTTAGAGTACACCACTCTTCTGTACTTCTATTAACTACTAAATGACCATGAGCTTCACAAGGTAACTTATAATATGGCAAGAAAAGTGTCTCTGGACCCCTGCATTTGTTCACAACAAAATGCTACTGGCATTGATTTTGATCTACCGAGATGCATTTGCCAACTTGTTTGACCTTTGAAAAGTATGGTTCCCCCCCAACCACAGGAAAGAATAATTTCTACTTGAAAATATTCCAGTAGATAGTCATGCAGAAATTTCTCCCGAGAAAGCTCTTGCAGGATTTGGGAGCAGTAAGATGTAGCTGTAATTAAAAGGGAAATTGATGCTATATTTTCACATCTGAGTAATGCTGACAATTCAAAAGCATATTTTTGATCAGGGAAAGCAGAAACTCCTGACACAAATGTAAGCTGTGAAGTAAAGGCATTTTTCCTTTCTCACTTTTTCTCAGCCATGAATCGCAGTAAGATTTTTTAAATGTCCATTTCCTGTAATTTTGGCAATTTCAGAGTATAATTATTTTTACATTTTTATGATGCCTTTGGGGTATCATTACAAATATTTTTTAAGCATTTAAACTTAGAAAAATAAAATTAAGTAATAGCTTCTCTTAAGAACTGTCAGTCCTGTTCTGGATAAACAATCCCTTTAAAAATCAATCCAGAGATTTATATCCACTGCAACCACAGAAATTATTCTTGCGTTTAAAGAAAACAAGAGTAAAACATAATTTCATGAAAATCAGAACACTACTATTGCAAATGAAAGTTGGGTTTCTGTTTCTTCAATTAAACAGACACTTTGTACACCACTGCAAGAGTTTACTTGATGGGCTGCTTCTTACAACTTAATCACAGTCACCTAGCCGATGTGAACAAAGCATTCACATTTCTGAGTATCTTAATTTTACTTGAGACAGATGTCAACCAGCAAGAAGAAAGTTAGGATTTTAGATTAGAGAAGCTGAAGTTAAATATAAGAAACCGTTTTAATGATAAGAGCAACTATGAGAAACTGCTGTGACATTGCGAGGCCCACAAGATGACAGCAAGAAAATCTCTGTGAGGTTTTCATAGAAAAAGTTTGGGAATAGCAGAGAAGAAGAAAGCACAAACTGGGAAACATTTCTGTGTGTCAGCACAGCTGAAAAAAAAATGACACTATGTTCAGTGAAAAATAAAGTGCTCCCTACAGACTAAGAGTATTTACAAGGCTGTATGAAACATTCTAGCATAAAACATTCTAGCATGCGGACCCTCAAAACCAATGACAATGCATAAGGAACTGCAAGGTTAAAATAATTCAAGATTTACAGCTTAACTAATTAAGAGCTAAAAGAGCATCAGTATATACTGCACTTTCAAAAAGCAAGGAAAAGAACCTTAGGTTCGCACGAGGAAACATTGATATACTTCACAATAAAGTATATATTTTATTTGTGTATATATATATATATGTATATATATATAATATATATTTCTATATATTTGATATACTTCAAAACAAAGGATCACAGCCTAAAACCTAGGAAATTTTGCACATCACAATAGACTGAAACAGTTTCCTGTGGGGACATCAACAACAGCCATATAAATTCAACAGAAGTTGTGAAAAATATATGAGTATATAGTAGAAGGAATCTTTATCAAAAGAAATACAACCTAACAGCTCATTTCTCCAATTCCCATCTGTACTATGATGAACTATTAAGTGGCATTTCTGTCTGTTACATTATTTATACATAAAGCCACCTTCCAAGCCTCCCTCAATCATATCAATAGAAAATTATCAGACCATATCAGGGAAGCAAAAAAATAAAATCAGTCTTATTTAGAACTAGAAAGCTAAACTCTAAACTTGATACTCTAAATCAAATTATTCCATCTATTGTACAATGACAGAGATGTATCTGAAGAAGAGAAAAAGAATATTCAGCTGCTTCAAAAAACAGAAGTTTCTAAAAAGACAGTAACTGCTTATAAGCCAGAGTAAGAACTCTGAAGTGCTCAGGAGATTAAAGCTTCTGGTTTCCTCCTCTTACTCCAGTCTATAAAGGAGAACAAGAGCCAAAATGAGGGACTCATCACCCAAACCCAAGGCTCACATGGATACAGGAAAGCTTGGAGTGCAATGCAAACGGGAAAGAAGAAACTCAATGAACTGAGCTTTGCAAAGCTATACAAGACACCTGAAAACACAGCAGTCCATTCCTGACTCCTAGCTAAGTCACCTGTTCACTGTAACAGACTACCTCTCCCTGCAACATATTATTCAATTCTGAAGGCATTTTGTCAATCTCTACAAAGCCTCAAATTCATAGGAACCCACAACTTAATGTGCAAATAGGGAGAGAACACAGAAACAAACCAAAAAGCCTAAGACAACATAAGAACAGGAAAGAAAAGGGCTGGCTGAAATAAAAGGGAGCAGCATGTGCACTGAGACCTATCACAGCCATATAATGCTACATCAAGGCTGAGATTTTACCCAGTATTCAACTCCAAAGGGCCTCCAAGAATAAAGAGCTGCAACTAAGGAGTTATTTTGATGGCTGCTCAGGAAAACAACACAGTCCCCATTCTGAAATTACGAAGTGACTGCTATAAATATAACTGAGTTCCCACGCACCTGCAAGACAATCTTAAGAAGCAAGATGGCAAAATACACACTGACACATCTTGTATCTATTGACAGATTCATATTCACAAGCACTTCAGTGACAGCACACTTTAGTTACCCAGCACCTAAGTACACTGAGATAAAAATCATGTTAACTACCAGTGGAGGAGAGAGATTGTGCTTATTCCGTAAACTCTGATGAATCACAAGAACTTCAGAAGACAAACATCTATTAAAAGACTGTTTGGCAAAATGACTCTGAATTCTGATTTTACTTGAAAAAAATCAGCCAGAAAAAAAAAAAAAAAATAGGCACTGCTTCCCTTCCCATCCCATAATTTTCTTCAGATGTATTTTACAGGCAACATTATAGTTTTTAACTGCTTGTGGTACCTGAACACTTTTGCTTCTGAAGATGTTTGAATGTTTCAACCACTTCCTTTTTCACCACTCTTTGCTAATATACATATGGGCATTGCTGTAATGTGTAGGGCAAGAAGGAACCATCAAGTAACTAAAACACCACCATGTCAACAAATACAGACAAATTGTCTATGAGTTCAGAGATTAACCGATAAAGAGTTGCTAAGAAGCTTTTTGTTAAGATTCACTGTCCATTAAGCAGTTTCACTGTGTCTCACCAACCTGTACACAGTGAGGAAATCAATGTTACCTCCCTGTCTTTTGCTGCAAGAACTAGATTGCTGTGGTTGGGCTGCAGCAGCTAAATGCTACTGCATTCCTAGGAGGAAATTAGAAAACAACTGGATAGGAAACACTTATGCTTCAGCAGATACGCATATGTAGAAATAGGAATATTTCTTGTATGATGGATACTGGTTTGTATGCAAACGTCATTCTTTGAACAGCCTCTCATACTATTTGGGTTA
>JBCJKH010012212.1:0-30778 GCA_039877255.1 Loriculus beryllinus
TAAAAATAAAAATAAAAATAAAAATAAAAATAAAAATAAAAATAAAAATAAAAATAAAAATAAAAATAAAAATAAAATAAGATCATTTAAAACCACTATTTCATATCCAACAAAGACAACACAGTGCTTTGCCCACCCAGAAATCCCCCAAAGAGCCACTGCACACATGCAGAAGAAGCCAGACTTTTCCCCCATTTGTGGAGGTGCCACCATCAGCAGGTCTGGGCTAGATGGAGTTCACCACCCCTAGAGCATCACTTCCTTCTGGTTTTCACAGCAAGCTTGCTTGTATCAAAGCAGCAGAAGGAACTGTATTTGGCTGGTACCTCGGTGGGGTTTCCAATCTGACTGTCAAGATGACAAAGCACCAAGAAGCTCAGGGAGACCAGTCTGATCTAGGATCTGCCTGCTGCCCATGCAACCCTGTCCTACTGACTTGTCTGCAGCACTGGCTCCCACCGAGGCCCAACAGGCAAAGGATGGAAAGCCATTTTCCACAGAAGAAGGTGAATGCACCATTTTCTCCTCTAAAATACAGGGGCAGAGCAGAGAGCAGTGTAGTGGGAGGAAGCAGACCAAGTCTCTATGGAGAGCTGGGGAAAGGCACTGGGGGCCGTATTTCCAAGCAAATGAGAACTGTGACATTGATGCATTTTCTATGAGGCAACCCATACACAACTGAATGACAGTTACATAAAGATAATGTCAATTTCAGGAGCCAGAACAAAACCAAATTACACAGTAGCCATGCAGTAAGTGCCAACATAATGGGAGGTTTTCATTTTGGGGTCAGTTGGAAAAAGTCAATTTTATTTTTTTTTTTTTTGCATTTGTTCTACATCCAGTCATCCAAAAGCATGCCAGCCCAGCTTTCTGACCATAGATTATATAAGTGACTTTCTTTTTAACTCAACAAAAGCTGTTTCTTAACTGTGGGAAAGGGATAGAAGACACGTCTTCCCCTCTGGACAAAGCACTTTCTTTCCAGAGCTTTTTTGTCTTGGCTAGCAGAGGAGCTAACTCAGCACTTAAAATATAAATTCCTATCAAGCCTGTCCTGCATTTTTCAAAGCTCTTATTCTGAGATGGTGCTTAAAGGAGCAGAGACAATCTACATTATCAGGGGAAAATAATGGCACTTACGGAATCAAAGTGTGGCAGCACCGAGCAGTAAGGAGCCATATAACCTAAGGTAATACAAACCAGGGTATGTTCATGAAAAGGCACCCACATCTTTGATTTTGTAACAACATTAAGGAGAACTAGGGAAGTTCAGCTTCTATGCAAATTGGGTAAGAATAGCTATCAGTAGATGAGAAATCCTTGGCTTGCACAAGAGACAACATGTCTAGTTCAAGTGAGAGAGCGTGACAGACTGAGTGACTGGGAAGATGCAAACACGGATGCCCCTTCGCCATTTCTCACACAAAAAGATGCAGAGAGAAGAGGAAGTAGGTTTAAAACACATGCACACACATGCATGCACACACACACTTTTTCAGGAAGCCCATAGCTACACTGTGGGATTCATTACCATCGGATGTTATGGGAACCAAAAATATAGCTGGAGAGATTAGTCCAATTCATGGAAGAAAAGTCCACTGTGAGCTATTAAATGCAAAAAACACAAATATAGCCTCTGGGCCAGGAAGTCCCTGTGCAATGACTGCCAGGAGCAGGGAGGATGCACTGGAGGAAACGTGAGCATACGCTTGCCCCCCTCTTGCGCCCTGCTCTGGGTTGTGTCCACTGTCCAGGAATACTCAACTGGCTTTTGGCCTCTAGAAGTGGGGCTTTTCTTTTACAACAGAACAAATGCATAGATCAAAACCTTCAGTCACCCTGGAACTCGAGTCATATTCAACACCCAGTGGTCCCCTAAGTGAAAAATTTCTGTGAGCATTTAGGAAACTTCTTTTCATTTCTATAACTTCTACCAAAAAATCTTGATTTTCCTGCATTTGAGGGTGAAGAAATGAGTGGCAAAAGCTTCCTGAAGTACAGCTTTCTGGGGAAGATGGCCAGGCTGGAACTCTGATTCCCCCGCTTCCATCCACACTATGAACACATCTGATCATCTGACCATCTCCAATATTCTGAAATATTCACATACATTCAGAAATACAGGATCTGTGCATGTTCAGTAGCTGTCTGGGGGGATTTCCAAGTGGATTTCTCCCTGAAGTTACAGTATGCTCAAGTCTGTCTCAGTCTGGGGAAAAAAGAATACTGTTTACCCTTCCACTTTTCTTCCCGACTTAATGCTTTCTGTATCAGCCTCTTACCATCTAATATTTATAAACACAAATTTTGAAATCTGCAGGAATGTGAATATCTGGAATTATCCAGAAGATTAGGCAACTGAAGCCAATGTCTTACCATCCCACATGCAATCAACTCCATTCCTGAAGAGGCCATGGGAGTTGATTTTGTTAGCAGTTTTTATGAAATGCTTCAAATATCATTTGTTAAGTGGAAGCAGTCATTGCTTAAAAAGGAAAGAGATATGTACTTGTTATGTAACCTACTGAATCTCTTTTTCTCTTGTTTTTGCCAAGATCTCCTTGATAATGGTGTGAATTGTTTAGGCAAGCTCATGCAGCCTACAGACATATGTACATACAATCTTTAAAGGAACTTTCTGTTCCTTGTTCCCAGGTACACACCAAACCATGCTGCATATTTTAAAAACCTGCTATAGCCTGTTAATGGAGTGTGGAAATAACCCTGGAGGATAAGGCACACAGAGTTTATTACATAACTTAAGAAATTTTGGCCAGGAAAAAAATGTTGATCCTATTAAATAGGTTTTAATGGAGTCAAGATTTAGGTGTTTTTTTATGATAATATCTTCATTCCAGTTGATGTTTCAGCATGCCAAGTTCTGTATCCCATTAGCCCCTTACCAAAGAACAAATTGTTATTGGTGGACTTTATTTTTAATTTTTTATTTTTAAAGGACAGGATGAGAGGTTGCTTATGTTGGCTTTTTCTTGGTACTATTATTCCCCTCAAACCTGATTATAAAGGGAATTTCAGTGAAGCCATTAATAAATGAAACAAAAATAAGTAGCTTGGAAAGAAATACTCGGGGATTGTCCTTACTGCAAAACATATAGTCTGAGTATTGCCTTTCAGTTGAGGCTTACTTAGATGTAAAGATCTTTACTTTCATTTAGTACCTTTTAAACCAATCTCAGCTTCCTTGCACACAGTTTCAATTGCTAACAGAACAATATTGGCAACTTTGTTCTTCCTGGGTATGACTACTCATTAATGGCTACCTCCAGCTACCCTGTGTGCTGAGATAATACCCCTGTCAAAAATCATAAAACTAGTCAAATTCCTGAGAGACCCCACAGGATAAACCTCTCAGCAACCTTAGCACAATACATGCTTGAGCGCAGGACCAACTGCACACACTTCATTTCATGGAGGGGCTGCTTTTATCCACACTGAAGTAACTTGGCAGGGAAAACACAAAAAAATAAATGAAACTGTTGTTAATTACACTGAATTTAAATCAGCAGTGAAGATGTACCCTTTCTTTGACAGTAAACTGGAAAACCCTTAAGCCATGTCATCAGTTGCAGTACTAAAAGGTTGCATTTTTTGTCCCAGAGAGATTTTGTTGCTTCATAGCAGAAGTTCTTGACTATTTCATGTCTTGGTTTGAAGAAGCACATTGAGATTTCTGGCTTTTTGCTGCAACTGACTTTGAGGAAATGTTAAAATGGAAATGCTAAATAGCTTGCACTGAAAACCTTGATTTTACATTGAAAAGAGTTCACTGTATACCATGGCTGAAAACGATAGTACTCTGGTTGTGATGTTTATGCTATTTACTGAACACTCTTGATTATTAGAAAAATGGAATTATGTCTCAAACTCCTGGACACAAGTGGAGGAAATCCCCCTCTTCCTATAAACACGCCCACCCTAAACCATGTACAATGTGGATTGTGTTTTTTCTGTAGGTAGTCTGCTATACATTCCACTCACCTCGTGTGAATTAAGTTTTCTATTTCATGCAGGAGACCCTGCCACAGGGATGAGACCCACAGTAGGGCTAATAAATAAGTACCAAGATAGATCTCTCAGTCTCTCTACTGAAGAGTCTCTCTTCTGAAGTAAATTTCCATGAGCTGCATTATCATGATAGACTAAGACTTCATGAAGTGAGAGGCTGAACTACTGGATGTTTGAAGTTTTTGACTTGTAAATTAACCAGATTGTAAAAGCACCACTAGAAGAAAAGAAGTACATAAAACCCTATGCAGTCTACTAAGTCCACAAAGACCACACAGACTGCAAATCCTGTTTAATATTTTTCCCTATACGTTTTTTTTTAACACTTTGCCCTTGGATGCTCAAAAAAACAAAATGCCTGGTCATGGTTCACACAACTAAAGAAAGTATATCATGATACGTATTGCATAGACCTGCCGAGACGGGCAATACCAGTGTTAAAAAAGAACCACAATGAATGATATAATAAACACATTTGAGACTGAGTAAGGTCATTTACACACTCAGCAGTGAAACTAGTGTCACAGAAGGTTGAAAGAGCTCCATGTAAGTGTCATGGGGCAGGATGCCAGGAGCTGAGAGTTTTTTAGCTAAAAAAACTCTAACCTAGATTAGCTTCAAGGAAAGAAAAAGACATTAGAAAAGACAGAGCTACACTAGAGAGAGACTGTTACATTACTAATCTCTCTGAAGTACAGTGCAAAGGCATATTTGCTGTAGTTGCAAGTTCCACTTCTGATTTTACTTATACTGGGAAACAGCTCCATCAAGGTCACTGCAACTGCGTATGTGTAAAAACTGATCTCTCTGAGTCAAAAGCTGTGTACGATTTGGTTTAATGATAATTTTTCAAAGGTAGCTTTTAAAACTCATCCTTCCATAAGACTTAAGATTTTATATGTGATGGCTACTTCCACACCTCAAAGTGTTATGTTTCCGATGTGAGATTAGCTATATTCAGAACGAAACTTCCTTCACCCATCATCACAGCAAGTGTATCAGGATATTGCTGCTACAACAACAACAAAGCCTCATGCGTTCATGTGTTTTAATGTACAAAAAGAAACACTTCCTGACCAAGAAGCTCTACTTATTGTATATTGGGTCTAATTTTTAAGTCAAACCAAGTATGGAGACATGCAATAAGCACAAGTGCATTCAATAAATTAACAATGGATAATGACAGGCTCTGACAACGGGCTTTGACAAACCTTGCTGTTTCTTATCAGCCCCATCTGGCTGGCCTGCCTTTCTACTGGAGATGGCCACCCCATGGTGAAGGTGCCAGAAACCATGTGTGTGTGTGTCTCAGTAGCTTGCCTGTTCCAGTTCACAGCCTGGAACTGCAAACAGGCTTGTTTTCCAGGAAAGCGGAATTATGTGAAGGCTGTAAAGCAGAGCATGATCTCACATTCCCTTCTCCTGGCACCATTTTGGGACCAGTAACCTCCATCAGAGGAGTAGGAACAAAACAGTTAGAAGAGGCAGGAACCTCTTAAACCACCACAGCTGTTTCCTTAGGGAGCATGCGTCAGTCTTTAATATAGCCTTTGTGACTTGTCATTATACTTTGGTTTCACCATGGTCCTGCTGAAAAACAGCATAAACTTTGCAACTGACTCCAGAGCAAGCAGAAGTCAGGCCTTCGCTGTGGACCACAGGAGAAAGGACACTATAACTATTGACTTTGTGCTGTTTTCCCTTCCTTCCTTCTTACAGCTAAACAGAAGCACCTTTCATGCCTCCTTGTGACCCTAAAATGAGTAGCGGTGATCATAGGAGCTTAAGCAAGTGAGCTTGGAAAGGCTTTATGGCCAGCTTTTGAACGTCTGGTGAGTACTCACTTCAGCACCAACGGCAGCCAGCTGGTTCTGGGCTCTCCTAATCTGGTATTTGCAGTGCTCCTTGCTGCCAGATGACATTTCAGGCCTTGGATGGTTTCACTCCTTTTGTTTGGTTTGGTTTCAAGTTTACACACAAACAGCCACTACATGAGATGCCAACAAACTTTGACTCGGCTCCTCATCCGAAAACAATTTTGTACTCCCACACCAATCCCACAAATGCTTCTGACTCTCTAATAAACCAGCATTAAAAAGGTGCTCCCTGGCAAGATAGGGCTAAGATATGGTCAGGACCCAAGGACCCCTTCTGAAACAAAAGAGTACAGAAGAAGCCTGAACTACCACGCTTAAATGAAGCGCCCACTGTTGCTGCTGTCTTTCACTTGGAACGTCACTGTTTAGTAACCTTACTGGGCGGGTGAAACCACAGTTACATGCTACTCTGATACACCTGCCATTCTGCCTTTTCCAACCCCGCAAATTAATTCTTACACTCAAAGACTAGTCAGAGACCTGTGAGCATTACCACATACCTGATTGGTATAAATGTAATTATGGCTGAGGTTGAGCTGATCTAAAAATAAAGCCATGACTTAAAACTACAGGAGATTTTGTACTCGGAAGTAACTGGTCCTGAGCAACAGGGATGAGTTCAGGCAGCTGATAATCTTCTAGACCCTGGGCAGCTATGATGGACAGCTTGCTGTAGGGGTACTAGATAGAGGTCCAGGCTCATTTCTCAGTTCTATAAGGCAAACAGAGAAGTTGCTTAGCCTCTTTTCCTCAATTTCCCATCAAGACACAACACAGTGCTGTCTTAATTTCACAACTCTAGACTTTTTCCCTGGCCATGTAAAGGCAGATGTGGACTTGCTCTGATAGGGCTCAGCACTGCCCTCAATCCTTATGATTATATCTTATTATATGTGGTTAAATGTGTAGTATAGTTGGGGAGCTATGGTCTTTTTCTGGCTTCAATATCTACAGCTATGGGCAGGGTCTATTTCTCCTCATCTCCTTATGTAGCACCTAGGACATGGGAACTAAAGTTTTCACTGGGACTCTCCGGGTTACAATATTCCACAAAAACAAAGTGCGCCGAAACAGACCCAACAGGACAACCCTGAATGGAGGTATTGGGAGGCTGAGGCACAGAGATAGCCAGTATGTAAATCCATCCAATGCAGCTGGTGAGGGGCCAGCTGCAGCAGCACTCCTGCACCACAGATGCTGCCTGACGCAGGCAGAAAGCAGGAGGGACCATCCCTTCTCCACACCAGTGAGTTATGTCAGCTAACAGAAGAAAATGCAATCTGCCTTTCAGAGCTTATCTGCAAGATAAGGACAATTAAGGCATGGCAGTTCCAGGTCACTGAGTTCAAGATGAAGCATGCTGAAGGTCCTGGAGAGCAAGGTAGACTCTCCTTGAGGACCACATGAATCCAGTTCGCAAAGACCTTCTTTATGTATTGTGCAAGTCAACCTGCTCATTTTGACAACACCAGATTTCAGTGTTTCCACCCCTGCCTGAGGAACAGGTCCACCAGGACATGTGACTAGGGATAATTTTGGATGGGGAAAGCAGTGATGAGCTCCATCTGGCAGAGCTGCAGCCAGGAGAATGCATGCATCCATAGCCCAGGCTTTAGCCAGGTGTTTAGGATTCTCATTTTCTCCACTGAACTCAAAACCTCTTAAATCATCTTGAGTCAGTCTGATTCTGATAAGTTTATTTTGCTCCGCAAAGAAGCAACCCAGGCAAAACCAGCAACTGGACTGCGAAGGGAGGAGTGGGGGACTGGAAATGGACTTTCTTGTGATGCACTGAAATAATCAGAAGGATTTTCATAACCTGACTAGTTTACTTGAGGAGAGGGGGAACAGCGATGTTCCCAAAGCCTAGTGCTCACCTCAGCAGCACACATTCCCGATTGGGAACTGAGTCTGTGATTCTCAGAAATACCAGGAATATCAAGTCTTTGCCCTTCCCCATTCTCCCCTCAACCTCCAATTCCCTTTTAGCCCACAGAAATATCCCAGACACTCTCTCTGTGCCTGGAAGGGCAATGCTGAAGCAGAAATGCAGAGGTAGAGCAGGAGATCAGCTGCTATATCTCTTGTATTTTCTCCACAAGGAGCAGGGAGATGGAGGCAATCAGAGAATGCCACCAAGAACAAACACCAGGAACTCTCCAGGCTGTCTTTACATATATCGCAGACAAACAAACAAGAATGGCATTCAGATTTTACCTCTTGTGTTTTACAGAGCACTTTAGCAACAACACTGAGAATTCCCAGAGGCTGTCACAGGATGAAAAAAACCATGAGTTTTGTCTACGATCTAAACATCACACTGCAGATCAGACTACATCTGTGCACCTCAATAGCTAAGGTCTTTCCGGCTCAGGAAGCTGAAAAGCTCACCCTGTCCAGATGTTTCCATACGACGCTATCAGCCTTTCACAGAAACAGCATTTCCAGAAGGCATCAAAATACTCAACAGAGTTAGAGGCAGCAGGATTGCAACCTCCTCCACCAGGCAGCTCCCAGCGCTGGCCTGGGAAGCACTCATACCAGCAGTTTGACACCTTGGCTTAGGAAGCAAAGAAGAATAGCAGTCTAAATTGAAACCGAAGGAAGCTAGGCAGAAAACAATTATCAAAACTGGAATTTGGCCAGGACTGCCTGGATGAATAGTTCTACTCTTGCGCCCACACATAAAAAAATGGCATGAGGTAGTTATGAACGATGAGCAGTGAAGATCTCAATTTTACGTCACATCCAAAAGGCTTCAGAGTCCTGCCAGGGCTTCGATGGCACAGAGTTTCGTTAATGGCTGAGAGAAAGAGTGTCGACTTCTTAATCACCAAACTGCTTCCTGCGACACCCACGGTCCCTGTGATGAAATCTCACCAATTATTGATTAGTCTCAGCCCTGTTGAGATGCAGGATCAGATAAGGTCACAGCCTAGAGTGATTCACCATTAACCTGGAAAAAAGGCTTCATACAAGTAGCAACATTTATAAGCTACACTGCTTAATGCAAAATATGAATTTTAGAGGGAATGAAAAAACATTGCCAGGATTGCTGTTCTAAATCCAGTTACACAGAGAGCTAAGCATGAATGAGAACTTGCAGTTTTAAAATAGTTTCCATTTTGGAAAAAAGGAAAAAGAAACCCATACTAAAATCTCTGTCTCAGTTTGCAAGGTAGATCTGAAAGATGTGTTCCACTAATGCAGTAACAATAGAAGACGATCTCCAAAGATTGCTCAGACCCTTAAATAGTGTTTAACAAATTCATTTATCATGAGTACCTGTAGCAAATTTCATCACAACACCGAGGTGTTTATACAAGTCTTTCTTTCAAAAGCGTTAGATACTATTTACACTGACTCATCCATCTACCTGTCCTTTTCCATTTGTGTGTTGCCTTCTGCCAGATTACAAACAACAAAGAACAGTGACTTTGATTAGAAAATTCCCACTTCAGCTTTTATTTTCCCCCAACACAACATTCACCAGCTATCATAATAAAAAAAATTGTCTCATTGAAAGTTATTTGGTGACAATCAAAACAAGTGAAACACAAAAATATTATGAACTACCTCAGCCAGCAGTAATATAACAACATTTTAGTACAGTACAGCTTGTATGTATCCCAAAGAAGAGATATGCTAACAATGTTTACAAATATAGAGATGTGAATGCTCAGGCTGGAGTTTATTAGCATGCAGAGGAATTCTCCAGGGGTTACAGCTCTCCTGTAGCAGATGTCCTTCACTGCATCACTGGGAAAAGGGAAAGCTGCAAGGCATGTCAAAGTCTCTCAAAACAGGTAATTTTCACCATTATGTATCACTCCCAGTCTTTGTTGGCCTGTCATCCCCAGAGCTGCACTGTTAATAATGAAGGGATGTTGAAGCAGGCACATTGCTCTGCTGGAGTGATGGACCCTTCCTAGTTTAAGAATAGAATCATAGAATCACAGATACGTTTGGGTTGGAAGGGGCCTTGAAGATCATCTAATTCCAACCCACCCATACCTAGGCATTTTCTCAGAGACTTTGTGCAGGACACTACTCCTTAGCTTTCTTTCAGGAGTTGAATTTGCTCTCTGGGCAAGCTGCATATATAGGAATATCATGCTTTAAGTATTATCTTTTCTGTTGAGGCTCAATGGAGCTTTGAGGATGAATGTGAATCTCCTTGGCTGAGCAGGCACATCATCCCCCCACAGCACAAAGTCAGAACCTCAGAGCACCCTTTCTGGTGTCAGTGGCAAGGGAAACCAAATTGCTTGCTTTATCTGAGCTTCTCTATACTGTGGCAGAGAATTCCATATCCTAAGGACCACCCCCATGGTATGCTGCATGTCTATTGAGTATCATGGCTTCTCCCTGTGCTGACCTGCAAACTGTCATACTGAACAGAGAGCATATGAGAATAGCGTCATGTTTTGCTTGTCTTCTCAGAAGATTTAACTCATGAAGGGGCAAGAATTTAAACTGAAAGAAAATATTAAGTCCTTCCTTACTTTGTGAGTGTACGTAAGTGATGTAAAAGGACTCTGAGATAACACTGACCTAAGACAACTCTATCTGAAGAGCCGAGCACATCCTGCCCTAAGCCATCAGAGCTATTAAAATGGAGGAAAAAAAAAAGAAAAAAGAGCAATACATTTAGGCTTCACTCATAGTGCCAGACCTTCAGCTGGCATGGACCAGCCAAATTCAGTGAGAACAGGCCAACTGAACTCTCTTGAGTATACAATGTAAAAGCTGATGAAATTTTGCTTTAATTTTAGGCCTGTGTATTTCTGTACATTTTAGTACCCCTGCGCTCTCTGAGATCCTATTCCCATTTGCACTGAAATTATTTATTTGTGTAAACTTGGACTTGCTTCCTCCTTTTCTTTCACTGTGAGAAAGGCAATCCTCTCCCAGATCAGTTAGCAAGCTCTGGGGTGCGTTTGCAAAGTCCCATCCCAAAGAGAACCTCTCACCCTCATGACAGCCAGCAGAGGAGCAGAGGGTTCTGCCTCCCTCTCTGGCTCAGCAGATGGCTATTTATGTGCTGATAATGTACATGGGAACATTTCAGCCCCAGCAAGCTGAAATTTCAGTGGGCTCTTCTAAGGTGAAGGCACACTTCCTGTGAAAAACAATATGCCTTACAGCCCAGAGAGAAATGCAGCCTGCCAAACACCTACCCAGCAGTGCCACTCGTCCTGAGGTCCTACCTCTAATGACAATGAAGTTGAGCTCAACTTCATGGAGTGAGCCTTTGCTACAGTAGTAAGTGCCAATTTCTCCTTAAAAATAACAGGAGAGCAGCAGAGAGGCACAAATGAGCAGTGCTTTGCAAGAAACACTGTGTTAACAGTGTAAGGATGCAGGTTTCGGAGGTGCATGGTTGCATTAAAGCAGAAGCTATAGACTCTCCCCTCTCCTTGCCTTCCCACATCTCCCACTTCTGCTGGGACCTAGGCAAAGCCTTTCTAGGGCTGGGGTCAGAGAAAGCCTGGTGTCAGTCACTTTGCAGGGGGCATGGCCAGGAGGAGGAGATGGATAGGAGCTGCCCATGGCAGGCAGGAGGCAGGGAGGGATCCTCCTGCCCACTCCAGGAAGGATGCTTCTGTACGCTGCTGGGGGGCTGGTTCTGTGAGTATCACAGCCATGGCCAAAAATGGTAAATGTTACCAGCAAAAGCCATTTCTGTAAGCCATAAAATGACCACATTAAATAGGAAGGAAGTTAAACAATTATTCCTGTTGCTTATGGTATGGGCTGACAACATCAAAAGGACTGATAATTAAAAATACAGTAAGGTTTTCCCAATGTCTCTTCCACTTATTTCCTCTTTTGAGCAGCCCAAGTGTTGTTTTATGAGGAGTCATTTTATCAACTTCTAAAAATATCTCCAAATTGGTTAGGAGCCATCCCCCACAGGACACTGAATTGTTCTGTTTGCTTTAAAAGCACAAAGCCTACTTTAGCCAAGCCCTGGGGGAGAAAGAGGTTAGGTGTCCCGATAAGGCCCCACCAATGCTTCTTTGTGCATACGCCTGAAGTTAAGCACACAAAACTTCCATGCAATTTGTAAAGTGCTTCATTCAAATGTGATTTGAAGGGGGAAAAAAAAAAAAAAAAAGATATAGGAAAACCATAGAAAGCTGTTACTCAGGTTCTGGAAAATGCATGTGTGTTCCTGAGAGCAAACTTTGGCAATATCCTCTCAAGTTTCTTGGGCTATAAGCATAAAAGCTGAGTTCTCGTAATAAATTATTTAACTGGGCTTTCAATTACATAGCAGAACCTTTTATAGTGGTCTCCAGTTCCATAACCACAGCAGTTTTTTAAAACAGAAAACTCAAATCTGTGTAAAATCAAAGCTGTTTTACAGCGAGTTCACCTTCCAACAGTGCAGCCATTGCACATCCTACCCTCTGTGCCTGACAATAGAGACAAAAATTCATCAGTCCAACGTACAGCCTATCATTGCCTCAGCTACTGAGAGAAAGGAAAAGCATAAAAGGCATTAGGCAGCACATGCTGGGGCAAGTGTAATACGGCTACCCATCCTCAGTGTGGGCCTTCAGCTCACCCCTGAAGCCTGAAACCATGGAGACCTCTTCTGTGGCTAGGCTCGTACTGTAAGAGGAGGGGCTGGTGCCACCAGAGCCCTTGGAAGTCCCCAGCCCTTTCTCTGAAGAGTGCCCAATTGATCCTTGTCGGTATCATGACACTTTTTTTCTACAACTGCATTGGGAAAGATGCAGATAATATCACTCATCACTGTGTGACGACATCATTGAGTAAGACACCCAGCCGCTGCCCTGCGAGGCTGGGGGCAGGCTCTCCTCCACCCGGTGGGGCTGGCTTGCTTGGGTACCTCCCCATGTACACCCCTCTCTGAGTCACCTGCCTTTCCCCAGGTAGAGTCAGGGTGCTCACTTCATGCTGTAAGGATGCCCTATCTAGGCCATCTCCCTGGAAGCAAAGTGCCTGCAGGCTGGGCTGGGGCTGAGCGAGCCCCTTCTTCAGCCCTGACCAAAGCTGGGGAGGAGCAAGGGGAGGTTGGTTCCTGTTTCTTCCCACTAGCTGATCTCCTCCTCTTGATTTCCCTCACACGTGGCGTGCTTGCTCCAGCCACAGCCTGCGAACAAGCGCGTGGTGACAGGGAGGTGAGTTTGCCAAGTGTGGGTGTTAGATTCCCTCATGCCTCCCTGAAATAAATAATCAACAGGGAGCTTGCTAAGGGATGCATGGAGCCCACGGGTAACCTGTTGTATGCAGCCATACGGACAAGCACCGGCAGCAGTGTCCGGAAGAGCAGGGCGTGGAAGAAGCACTGTTACTCTCTGAGCGTCATTGTCCCGACCACAAAAATTAAGGATTATAAATAAAAATGATGAAAGCCAAGAGAGGGAAATGTTTTAATAGCTTGAGGATTCATGTGGACATCCTAAATCTACCATGCCCTGAAACAATCCGTTGGGTTGCACATCGCTTAACAGTTCATGTGGCCTCTGAAAAGTCAAAAAATATAATGGGGTTCATACTTGCACCACCTCACCTAATTCATATTTACAAAATTAAATACCAAGCTGATGTTCTGTCCATCTCTGCCTAGAAGATTAGCAATTATTCCACATTTTCAAGAAGCTGTATTACAAATAGTCAGTTCTAACTAATTGCTTTAATTATTCAACCCCTGATTTAAATGCAAGTTTTTCAGCATACTGCTGGTGACTTAATTAATTGTAATTATGTACACAGGTCACGTTCCAGATATATAATCTTTATAAATGATAGACGGATGAGTAAGGATAGGAATCCAGATCATCAAATACACGGTCAGCCCCCAATTAAAGAACCGTGTGCATCCCAAATTTAAATACTGCATAATAATTATCTCTATAAATAATAGTATCTAGAGAAGGAGCTGATGACAGAGCTGTATCCCAGTAATTAGGAATGACTCCAACTTTGTTTACTATTCCCTAGACATGCATGACTATTGATTTTGTTTTTAAATGGCAAGTTCATCCAAACACCTCAGAGTAGGCTATCAAATATTCAAAATATCTATTCAAGTACCCACTTCAGAATACCACCATTACTCAGGGAAGTCATTCCCATGGCTGAAGCACTGTACTGTCCCAATAAGGGAATCAAAATATTAGCCAATATCACAATACATTAACAGCGTCTATCAAAGCTCTTCTCTTAATTATTAACACACCAAAAGCCATTTCTGGCATGATTTTAGCTCAAAAGAGTAAAGTTAAATATGCTGTATTTTTAAGTGAAACATGCAGTACATAATACATTAAGGTGTGTTGAGCTGATATTTAGAAGATGTTCAGCTAATTCAGATATTTTGCTATTTTTGTCATATTTTATAAGTAACCAAGTGATCACAAAATGTCTGAGGTGACTGTCTGTTTAACTTTAATAAATTTTTATCCCCTAGCCAACTGCAGTCACATTTGGTAGAAGACAAAGGTCTCCAATGTGTTATGTTTATATCCCTACTGAGAATGGGTGACCAAGAAGAAGAGAGAGACTTTGTTAGTGTCCTCACTGAAAAAGAAACCTTGTGAAGCTAGAATTAGTCAGGAATCCAAGAGGGATAGACACTGGCAAACAGGCTTCATTTAACTACTGCTAGGCTTTAAACCAGTATCCCACAAAGAATCAATAGGAGACATAATTCTTCGAAGGGACGTTTCTCTTCCTTTTGAACAGTTGCAGTCTTTTCTCCGTCTCTTCCATCTTCAACCCTTCCCCACGCAAGCTGTACTGAAAATGCTGCCGCTAAAGTCATCCTCGCGGTTTGTCACTTCAACACCTTTTTCCCCAAGGCTTTACATCACATTAGCCACAGGCTTCCAGACCTTACCAAAGGCATGACTCATGAGACTTAGTCCTTCCTACATGCCTGCTTTTGTACCTTCTCACCTGGTCCCACAGCCCCCAGTGTAATACGTATCGGAATGACTTTGTTGCTGCTTCCACCTGAAAAATGCAAAGCAGCTGGTTATCCACTGGGTTTCTTCTGGAGGGCACAAAAAACGTGGTTTAAATAAAGGAGTTAGGGAGCAAGCTGCTATCCTGTGCAAATTAATTCACTTCTCCTTCTGTAAACCTTGGCTCGAAACCTGCCACTTACGTATTATGAGGAACAAGCTATTCTTGCACTCCACTCTCTTCTTTAAACCAGATGGCAGCTCTTTGGAAAAGGAATGGATTGCTTTGCTGCACAAAACCTGACCTAACTAAAAGCCTCCGAGTCCCTGGGTGCAAAAGCAAGCATGAAAATTGAGATCCAGAGGACAAAAACAAACAAAGCATAATTGGTAATTTGACCTTTGCAGCTATAAGGAAGATTAGGGTTAAGAGCTTTACAAAGTTTGTTCTTGAACTTACTGTTTACAAAAGATGTCAAAAAAGATAACCGAGAAAGATTTATTTTTTGAAACCCAAAGTCAAAAGGTGTGCAGGTCCCAAGTTCCACACTGCTAAGCACACATGCTTAAATGACTTGAGATCATATCACCTGGATGATTAGTATCCCAAATACCAGAAAAATGAAAGTATCTCCTACCCCACCACTACCAGATACGGTGAGTACTCTCTGTAATGAATATATATGATATACCATCCATACTGAAATGCCAGAAACATGGCAATCTGGTAAGAATTAGGTAGAGAGTACTGAAATCCAGAAGACTACCACAGCAGGGAGAAGAGCACAGAAGGTGCTCTGCCACTCACGACCTTCCTGAAGTAACATATGTGGTTCACTCTCTAGAGATGGAGAGGTGCCTACTTTCAGTGCCTGCTCACTTGTTCCTGGTAAGATTTGGCAAACTTAAGTATCAATAGCAGTGGCCATTTGCCAAATAGGTTTCCAAACTAAACTGGCAACTCACTAATTAATAGAGTTTGAATAGCCTTCAAACAGTCATGACTTTCAGTCACTATTGATCTCATTTAGGCAGGAACAAGTCTATTTGTCATCAATCTGTGAGGTCTGGGAGTCAAAGCCTAGGAGTCACCCAGCCCCACCACTTGTAGGCTTGGCAGCAGATTTAAGGCTGATCCTACCAGTTCTGCTCTTCAGGAAACGCTGAAACAGGTCTCCTCTCACATCTCACCAAATATCCCAAGAGAGCTGGCTCAAACAGGGCCCACGTAGTGATGGGAAGCCACCCAGCAGAAGCGAGTATTACACTTCACCAAAGCAACAAGTCGTTTTGCGAGCTGGAGAACAAATGATGCCTGGCTTCCATGATTTACGTCTTAGGGTGGCTTATCTCATCTCTAATAACATACAAGCTCTTATCTCAAGCCTAGTAAGATGTGAGCTCTGATCAAAGGTCCTTGTTGATAGCATTTATTTCTCATGTGATTCTCTGGAAAAAAAATTGAGTTGAGACCATGTTTCTGCCTTTATCTCCATGGGGGCACTAGCTCTGGTGTCTTTTATCTACATTGCTGCCTCTTATTTCTAAAACATGTAAGAACTTTATTTCCCTCAGATCATAAGATCCTTCCCAGATTTGGTTGAAGTTGACCAAAGGGTTCAAAAGCTGTTTGGGGGAAACAGGAAGCCAGAAATAAAAATGGCTGAGTGACTCCATGACTCTCATTTCTGTAAGCTAAATCCAAGCTAAAACACATCCCTGCAGAGAAAGCATGAACCTGTGTAACAAATACTTGATAAACAAACTTTTTCTTTAGAGACATGTTCCTTTCAAGGGAGAAGAAGGGTATACATGTAGGCCTTGGAGAAGGAAATATCCTAGAAAAACTAAATTTCTTTAGGTGTTTTCAATATCCTTGAAAACACAAAAGGAGTGAAGTGTGCTCATTTAAGAGCTATTCACGTCTTTGTCAGTAACAACTCTCCACCAGACAGTATAATGACCCAGGACACAGAGACCTAAAGAAAGGGAAGATTTTAACCTCAAAATGTCTCATGTGCGAAGCAGATGAAATACAATTTATGGGACGTTTTCTACAGAATCCTCAACGGTTTTTTCTTGTTGGTTTCCTTTTTCTTTTTTTTTTTTCTTTTTTACAATAGCAGACCCTGCTGCTACGTAGATTCTGGCCCTTGCAGGTGAGAGCCCTCCAGCAAGTCTCTTTTGGGAGGTGTCTTCACAGCACTGCCCCGGCTGTGTTTGGTGTTCGATTTGGAAGCTGCCAGTGGCAAGCAGCAGAAGCTCAACCAGCCTGAGGCAGGCTGCAAGTTGCAAAAACATGGGGAAGGGACAGAGGGCTCAAGTGCAGGGAACAGATACTCAGTGATGGTTGCCGACTTTGAACCCTGACACACACTGGGTGTGGGTTCCCAGAAACAACAGGTTTCTGTGAAGGCGAGATCAAAATCCCTACCTTTTAAAATCTGTTCAGTTTGTTTCCTGCATGGCCAAAGTGTGTGCTTCCCTGAGATAAGAGCTCCACATAACAGTTTGTTTCTCCTGGGTTTAGGAGCATTAAAAGCAATACAGGTTTTGCTTAAAGAAACCTGATGGAAATCAGCAGATCTTGCCCAAGTGAGACCGGAGAGCATATTGCTTCCAAAGTTCAGTTTGCATATGTGAACAGCATTAAAGCTGTGATGTGGGTAGCAATCATTTGAATGACATCAATAAAAAAGCAAAAGAATTATTATTGTAAACTTCATAGTAGAATATATATGCTCATTTTAAGACTTCTGGGCAAGCATCAGCCACATTAAGAAAACTAGTTTTGTACCAAGACAAAGTAAAGAGATTGCACTACAGAAAATAAGAAATTAGGCGGGCAATTTACTTCCTCCCTAATTAAAAGATTTCCAATGCTGCAAAAAGGCACAAGAGCAACAAATTCCTATGGCTGCTTATCTGCCCAAGGTCAGAGACTAATCCACTTCACACCTTTGAATGAGCAGTGACTCCAGAAATCTCAGTGCTGTCAGCAGGACCAACTGCTCAGCTATGGACACACTCATCTGTATGAGGAGAAAAGCACATCTGGCCCACAGAGGGGAATTCATGCTGGTGGCGAAAAAGCCACACAGAGATTTGTGTGGAGAGTACGACAGTGCTTTCCCACAAGATAAAGCCTTTGCTTGATGTGTCCAGAACTTCATCAAACCCCACTGTTTATAAAAAAGGCAACTTAAAATAAAAACATGTTAAAAACTGAAAAAGCCAGGAGCAACAAGAATGCAAGGATTTGATCAATCATGGCTAATTTTTGCTTTTGTATAGGTTTTCTTTTTCCAAAATAAAATTCACAAAGTTTTTTTGAGACTGATTTTGTTGTTCCTGTGGGGGGAAAAAAAAACCCCAAACCAAACAATGCCTAAGCTCCAGCAGATTCTAATGGGCTAAGAAAATTATTTCCCCCTTGTTTTGTGCCAGCCTGGCATAGGCTGTCCCACTCAGAGGGTTTGCTGGCCAGTGTTGATACAGAGGTGGCGGTTTCAGTACTGTCATTAAGCACATGCAGAGTGCTTGCAGCATCTGGGCTTCATGCAGGGCCAGACAGCCACAGTCACACAGGATGGGGACATGCGGCCAAATGAGTGGCCATGTCACAACCTGCAGGAATGTGTGTTTTGCTGGGGACACTGCTAACAGGGCAAGGGGACCACAGTGCCCTGGGGTTTCTGCCACTAACAAAGATGCACATGGTGTGAAGCAAGACTTATGGTCTGACCCCAGTTTGACACTGGTGCAGGATATCAGCTTCCCTGATACCCTATAATCCAGTTCCTCCTCCCCCCAGCTAATTACTTCAAACTCCACATACAGAATTTGTTAACTAAGGCCGATCAGCACAACCAAGATTGCATTTTTGCTCTGCTAATAGTATTCTTACAAAGAGTATTGTATTCAAGATCTCTGGTATATGGCATATGTCGTCCTCCCCACAAATATTAGACATACCCTCGTCTGTCCCTTCTGTATCTCTTCCTCGTTTGCTGTTATGACAAAGATATTCTTTAATGAATCTTAATGACTCATCTCAAATGTTGTCTTTTTCGCATTCTGATAAGCACTAGATGAGATGACTAATAGACTACATGCAACACCTAGACAACGTGAGCAATTCAGTGTTTGCTTAAAACATATTACATACTGATAACAGATATAGGCATTGCACCTGCTCCACTGTAAAAAGAAAGAAAAAAAAAGGAAAATGAAAAAGAAGAAAAGAAACCAGGAGAGATACAATAATATAGCAACTGCTTATATTTGTTTGAAGTGAATTTGTCAGTGTTCCAGAGAATATATGTTGTGGCTGTTATAAAGCTTCCCTCTCTTGTAAAAATGACTAATTTGACATTATGCCCTGGGGAAGTAAAAGCAAAAAGACAGCCAACTTGGCAGAGACAGCGCAATTCTTCACAGTGAAGATGTCTGTGAATCAAAGACAGGCAGTTTTCCAAGTCTACCCATGTATGCACCAGTGGACACAACAACGGACACAACCACTTACAGCTAAAGCTGGCGCTACCTTTCCTTTTCCTACTTATGTGAGATTGCAGTAGAATTCATGGAGATAGGAAGGCCTGAGCAGTCTTCCAGCAGAAGAGTAAGTCAATAAAATGTAATATTGTTCTTATACAGATGTTATTTTAGTCAAGGCTGCTCAATAGAGCAACTCTGGTTGCTTCAGGCTGAGATCATCAACATGGAGTGCAACAAATGATACTGACTACAGTGGTCTTATGCCTGAACTTTAGCTTAGGTCAGCAACTTCTCCTTCACTCTTAGTACTGAAAAATGCATGTCCTGTAGCTCCCAACGTGTAGCACTTTCCAGGCTCTGAAGGAATTTCAACATATTGTGTAAATGGAGATATTCTTCTTATTCACTGACCAGAAAGAGACTCTCCGCTTCTTTTTATGTAAGGCTGTATATACACACTAAACACGCAGTAAGAGGGACACAGGGATGAAATCATAGTATTTTCCTGCCAGAAAGAAACAAGCTATTAGATAAGACTCTGGACTCACTTTCTGTGCCATGAGCTCTACCACCACCCGGTGCTTATACTACTCCCGGCTTATACTACTCGCTACACAAAGATAAGTCAAAGAGGTAAAAAAGCAAACTGGGAATTTGCTCTGGGAACTAAGAGATGAGAATGAAGTAGGTTGAGAATAATAAAGAAGGTAATAGAAAGCATAAAAGATGAAGAAATTCAATTACGCTGGGTCTTGGGCACTCACACACTCTAGGGTATGTCAGTACAAAAGAAATAATCTTAAATCACTGTTCCAAAAATATACTCAGTGCTCACACAGTTCCCACTTAACAGAAGTACAAGAGCAGCAGCAACAAGCAAGGTTTCCTGGCAATGGGCTCTTCCACTCCATGGTAAAAGCATCATTATCAATACACCTAAGGCTAATGTAAATTTTTAAATCACAACTTGCCAAGTGCCAGCATGGAACTTTTACAGCCACCACAGAATTATGCAAAACTCCTATATCTTTTGGTGGTGGTGAAGGAGAAGAGAGGAACTATACTCATCACAAGATGAAGTACTGCCCTCACCGGTAAGAGAAGCATGCCACTGCCCACATAGGTGGGAGAGCAAATGTGGTGATAAAGGGCACGTCACAGAGCATTGAACAGGAGTCTGTACACAAGCAAGGTAATTCTTACATGAAACCAGCAGTATATGAAATGCAGAGGATAAAAGAAAAAGCTAAAAGAAGCTCAACTGTACTTTTTTGAACACAGTCATCCAAAAGCAATTATTAAACTCTGCTGTTTCTGAATACACTTGGCCTTAAAATATTAACATGTGCTTTTTATTTTATGCCTCAGACTGCATGAAATGAATTAAATACACCCAAAATGGTATGAGCAATCTCCTAAGCACTAGCTAGTTTAACGACTAATCTTCTCCTTTAGCATGAAAGGTAAAGGCTTAAATTTTTCAGTCATAGAATCATAGAATCTAGTTCCAGCCCCCTGCCACAGTTCACGGGTTAGGCATCTCTCCTGTCCACTGGCAATATTATTTGAGGCACGCTTATAACATTTTCACTTAACTAAAAAATCAGAAGCATAAGGCTTCAAACTTTGATACTTTACAGAGCTGGCAGTTTACTTAATTTCCTTGAGTTTTATGAATGTGAAATGTAGCCCTTTATGGGCAAAAGGTAGCAATTTCTGAACATGCTGACAACTTTGACATAGTATTTTTTTCTCCACACAAATTATTCATGTTGGTTTGCATGTGCTTAGTATAATGACACGCACATGAATAACTTGCTACACTTTGTGACTCACTGAGATGCCTTCACAGAAATTATCCTGGTCACACTGTGCACCAAACACCATGGGGAGAACATTTCAGTGGGGAAGGTCAGCAGGGCTTCATTTTAACAGCAAAGAATATACATCTAAGTGAACGGTTATTTGATACCCCCCTTTCCTGGATCCTGTATAAATATTTTGGTTTAGTTGTGTTTGAATGGCATAGACAATGAGTTCCATCCTTTGTTTCAATCATAATACTGTCCTGTTCGAAGTTGCTATTTCAAACTGAAATAGCTGGGCCTTTATTTTTCAGATTTTTTCCTGAGACTATGCTGTGAACTTATAGACGGTCACTACTGGAGCTTCATTGTTAATTGTCTTTTAGGGGCACAAACATACAGTCTTTTCTTTCAGATTCAGGATGACTCTGTTTATTTATATCACTGAATGCAAATGAACAACGAGCTGTCCCCAGTACTGCAGGGATGCGAGGAAGAGCTTGAGGAGATGCTGGCCTATCAGCCATTCTGCACCCCTGAGCGCCCACCACACACCTATGGGGCTCCCCTGTCAAGGGCTGCTACAGCACAGCGTAGCCATGCTGCTCCCCATGGCCACAGCAGGACAAGGAGTAGGAGGAAAACAAGTAGGAGGAGGAGGAGTAGGGACACGTGCACCCCAAACATACTCAGGTGGAGGAGCTGAGCCAACATGCAGATGAGTGCACAACACATACTTTGACAGCACGACAGGGTTTTCACTCTTGCATGTCCTCTCCTGTGGCGCAAGAGAAATTCTGGAGGAGTAAGTCATAGGTGCTCTGAAGTACTGACTGCAATGTAGCTCTTCCACATACCTGCCACCTCACATTCTCTCTCTCTGTGCTTTAAACCTTTACATTTTTAGGATCTTATTCCCCCTCTTTGCTGGCCACAGTGAGAATGTGGCGTGCAGACACTGAGTGAAGCCCTCCCCTGGGATGCTCTGACCATCAGCTGCTGCTCTTCTCCTTCTCTTTGCCAGTGAACTCACAAACCAGCATTGCAGCTGCTCAAATCAGAAATATGGGGCCACACTATCACCTCAGACAACCACTCACTGCTTTCAGTGCAAACTGACATGTACTTACATACTTAAAAAAAAAGTTAACAAGATCCTTTGCCTTAATTCACTACAAGAAGGTAACTCTCCAGCATATTTCTGAGACATCATTACAGAAAAAGATAACTAAAAAAACAGAAACAACCACTTAGCACTCACTTGCAGCATGGGTCCTCTTTCAAACAAGAAATAAATGAGCAAGGACTGAAAAAAGTCTTATCTATCTGGGCTACCACAGAACTCCAGTACAGTGACTTTGCAGCAATTAGTTCTTTAGTCTTTATCCCTGTTCTTTCCTTTTCCCTTTCTAGCCACTTCACTCTTGAGTACCACAGTTAGTGCTCCCTCACTCCTGCAAAAAACAGCAAGAAAGCACCTGTAGGTCTGCAACAACAACAAACAATCTCGAAAGTCTGCAGCATGGTGCTGACACTATGGTTATTCTTTAGCTCATACAGAACTTCTGTCTCTCTGGCTGACAGTATGCCAACACACACATGCATAAACACACAGGTAAGAGCTAAAGAAATCGTGAAGAAGATGAGCAATTCCTAAAACAGAACAAAGCAGACAGGTACGCTACAGAAGGAACACAAAACCAAACCTAATTTTTTCTTTGACTCTCTAGCTTTAAGTTGCAGTGTTTTGAAAATGAGCAGTGCAGAAGGATCACAAAATTGTAGAGTAACTTGGGCTGAGAGGGGTGAGGCAGGCCTCTATTCTAACCTTTAGCCTGGGTTACTTGGGGCTTTGGCCAGTCCAGATCAGAGATTCTCCACAGATAAAGCTTCACTCACACTGGGACATTTATTTCCAAATATCCAGTTGGCATTTCCCCTGCTGCAACGGTGCATCTCGGGAAGAGTCCTGCTCTTTCTTTGCTCTAACCTCCCATTAAGTAGTTCAAAATAACAACAAGATTCCCCATTAGCTTGCTCTTCTCCACACTAATGAAACCCAGCTCCCTTGGCTCCTCCTTATCTATCATGTGCTCCAGCCAATACAGCATGTACCACTTCTAAGGGAGCAAAAGTGTATTTGTATACTAACAATAAGCAGTGTTTAATGAAATTAAATACTCTTCTGTAAGAAAAACTGCTCTAAAAATAAGGACTCTTAATAGAGAAAAAACAGGCCGAGTTAATAACTTTGCTCTGGATGTCAGAACAGGAATTTAATAAGAAATAAATAACTCCTAGCCTTTCATCTTATCTTTTCGACAGATGTTTCCCCTATATAGAGGGTGGCATAATTGTTTTTGTCAGTGTTATAATTAAAACTGTTATGCAGCTGAGATACAGTTTTTAATGGTTTCCCTTAGGATTATAACAGATGTTGCCTTATTATATCAGGACTCTCCTGAAGTAAGAAATGTCATTGGCATAATTAAGACATTTCTCTTGAAGTAGACTGTCACAGTTTGCCCAGTAACATTTGACCTTAAGGAATGGAATATATCCCAGTGTTCTAGAGAGAAAGCTTTCTAAACAGTTTGAAAGAAACACTGGAGAATCTTTCTCCAGGGTAACAAGTTGCATGGTCCAGCTTTGGTTGCGGCCAGAAATAGCTGGAAAAATATAGGAGGGAACTACATCTTTTTAATGGCAAAAATAGTCACAGCTTAGGCACATGGTAAAGGGTCAGTTAAAATCTGGTGAGGAACTGCAAAGTAGCAGTTGCTGGGCTCCTATTACAAGAAAAGTTACAACCATATGACACAAGTGTTAATTTGAAATGGGAGTTAGTTTAAATAAAGCAAGGTGTAATAGCAAGCTTAAAGAACAGCTTTTTAAGTGCAGTTTAGGTCCCTGGTGTTCACTGAAAATCTAGAGAAGTCGAGGGTGGAAGCAACAAGAAACCGCAGCTCCAGATCGTTTCCTCCTTACAGCTCGGTGATTTACCAAGCACTGTATCTGTAACCTGCGAGGTGGGTGCTGCAGGACACAGCCATACAGCTTCCCTGAGCACCCACAGCTGGAGAGCTGCGGGACAGACGGACACACGGTAGCTTCTTCCCAACTGGAGCGTGCAGCTTGATAGCTGGCAGACACACATGTCCCACACCAAGACACTGTCAGAAACCTGCTCCAATGCGCAGCCAGGCTGGGGAGCTGGGAAGCACACAAGGATCGATCCCCCAGCTGGGCGCACACAGTGTTCGACAGCACATAAAAGCAGTCAGTTGGAGGCAGTGTGACAAGAGAGTCCGCGAAGTCATATGGCTCCAACGAGCTCAGAGCAGAATAAGGCAAGCAACCAATGCCTCCGGTCTGCCCCCCTACCATCTCTCCAGCCCCTCAAGGGAAGCTCACTTTGACAAATATATTTACAGAACTGTTTTTCACTTTGGTGGCATAGAGCCTCTTGCAGCTTTCCCAGGGCTACCGGATTTTGTCAAGGTCTGAGGAACGCCAACACTGTTTTGGAGTTGGATCTGCAATTCACAAGATGAAACTGTCAGTGTAGCTTCCACATTGCATCCAGTTTATATTAAGAACTCCCCAAAATAATTGTAGAAGGTGCAACATGACATAAGTGCTGAATTTCCACAGCAGCAAGTACCACGGTTTACTGATGGAAACAGACTATTTGTACAGATACTTGGATTTTATGGGTTCATTCTCATGACCTTATCTATCTCGAGGATGGGCGTTAATAAAAAATAAGCACGGAAAACGTTCACCGCTATTTATCTCCTGTACAGCCAAGAAAAAACGTAATTAAATCTGTCTCTCTCAACGAGCTAAGGCTGCCTGTTCCTGTCCTCATCCCCGCAGCATCAGCCGAGGGGGGGGGAGCGAGCGTCGGGGTCATCAGAACGACACACTCTGCCGGTACCGAGGCCTCCAGCAGCGCAGCCGTAGCGACAACCTCGACAACAACCAGTCCCGCGGCCGAGAGAGGGGCCGGGCTTGCGGGGAGGCGGGACCGGCCGCTGCCACCGCCTCCCGCCCGCTGAAGAGCGCTTGCGAGGGCGGGTGGCGCGGCACTGCACGGCGTAGCGCGGCTCATCGCGGGTGTGCTCGGCTCGGCTTTGCACGGGGCCGCGGCATCCGCGGCTCGGCCACCAGCGCCCACACACACCCGCCGCCCGGCACCCGCCTCCCGGCCCTCCTCCCGCCCTCCTTCCTCCTCCTCCTCCGGGACTCTGAGCTGGGATCAGCCCGCCGCCGCCGCCGCCGCTGTTGTTGTTGGCCGGCTCCGCCGCATCGAGGATATTTTGGCTCCCTGCGAGGCAGCTTCGCCTCTCTGTCTGGACTCTTGTACGGTGCCGGTGCCGCCGCCGAGGGACGCCGAGGAGCAGGCGAGCGCCGGGGACCAGGTGAGGTGGGCACGACAGGAAGGAGGCTCCGCCACCGCGGGATCTCGGCGGCCGCCCGGGAGAGCCGGGCACGGCCCTCGGCTCCTATCATGAGGAACACAGCCGGGTCCCCTGAGCGACCTCTCCCCGGGGGTATGGAGAGAGCCGCGGCCGGGCAGTGGGCAGAGCCGGCGGGGGAAGAAGGTGGCGGGAGCACCCCGTGAGGTTAACCCGGAGGCGGGCGGGCCGCGTCCGAAGCGGCGGTGAAACGGGATGCTGGGGTTGAGGCGGCAGCGCTGCCGGCAGGGAAGGGTTAATGGGCAGAGCGCTCTGGATTTGGTTAGTACTTTAAAGGGACTTCAAAAAAACGCTGGGCTGAATGATTTCCCCATCTAACTTTAATGTGGGCGAGTGTGTCATATGTAAGAGAAGTCATACCGGCTATCTCGCTCGTCCGTGTTCGGGGAGCCCGAGAGCTGCACGGAGGAGCAGCGCGGCTGTGTCTTAACCTATTGGTACCGAGGTGGTTTGGCTAAAAGAAAATTGCCATTTTAAAGCAAAACATCAACCAGACACCTCTCTTAAGGGTAAAAAAAAAAACCCAAGCAAACAAAAAAAAAAAAAAAAACAACCGAAAACCAATGGAGATGCGTTGTGGACACTAGTGCGGTTTAGTTCTCCATGGGGATGGTTCCTAGCTGAATCCAGCTGCGGCCAAGCACCTGGCTGTTGCTGGAAAGAAGTTGATCAGAATTCAGGAGTATTAGTTAATAAGTGCCTGATCCTGTTGACCCTGTTCTGGTTCACCCACTCAGCTATGCGGGGGTGTTGGAGAAGGTGTCCTGCCAGTTAAACCAATTATAGCTGGCAAGTAGCAGTCATCAGCATTAGTGGGGGAGTTGGAAGTGAGGCCCAGTCACTGCCCTGGTGTCTTTTCTGAACTGAAACAGCAGCTTTTGAAGTCCAGCAGAAAGCCGGCTTTAATCCTTTGTGTCACACAAAAAGACATACTGACATTTCAGCTCCACTCGTCTTGTGATACTCTGTAAGGGTTTCAGATCTCCGGACTGGAAGCTCGTACTGCAGATGGGGAGAGAACTGATGTATGATGAGTAAGGGCTATAGAAATACGTAAAAACATGAGGGATTTGGCTGGAGGAAGGAAAAAGGAATGTTACAGAACATACTAAAGATCTTTGTGTGTTATGAGACCGGAGCTTGGCATCTGGTTTTTCATAAGCTGTGTCGTGCCCAGGCAAGGCCACAGAACAGACAAGCTGTAGAGAAACGATGCCTTGGGTTAATGAACAGTGTCGTGTAATGAAGACTTTGTGTGAACCTTTTGTCTTAGGACCCTAAAACACTTCCAAAGAAACAAAAAAGCCCAGGAAGGAGAGAATCCTAGCCCTTCTAAGCAGTGGGGAGGTCCCTAACAGGGTTGGTGTAGAGGCCAGGGCTGCACATGAAAGTGTCAGAAATCTTATCTATAGCCCTCACTGGGAATCGGCTCTAAAATTACTGAAAATACATATAATGTGTTCACAAATAACCTTCCGATTGGTAATGCTTACAGCTAATTATCCCTAGGCATCAGAGCAGTTTTCAAAGGCAAGGCAAAAGGTGTTAGAAATTGCCATATACCTTTTTTAAAGCCCAGTCGAATGCAAGGATAAACAGTTGCTTAAATTGTGACAAATTTAATGAAAAGATTAGGATGCTTGCTGAGTTGAGACTCATGCTGTGTAAAATTCTTTGCTGCTCAATGAGATGTGTAATTTAGATCAAATATTTGTACATGCTATTTGAGGCAAAAACCGGCTTACAGTAGGTTGTACTTTTGGGGTATCATTAATGAAGTGTAAGCTGAATGTTCCTTTCAGAGTCAGTTCATGTTTTATTTTTATGATTAGCCCCATACATCTGATAACAGTGAAGTTGAAATGGGCCTTTCAGGTTAAGGACTCTTGATTTTTTTCAAGTGAATAGCTATATAAGAAGATAAAAGGGTTCCTTGTCTTTGACTGTTGTATGTGTTTATTTTCCTCTTCGTTTATATGGACAGCTTTTGAATGTGCTATTACTTTAAGCCGAGTTTATTTTGTTAAGCTTCTGATTTGCCATCTTTTTCTGAATTTTAAGATTGTATTTCGATTTCTCCTTGTGTTAACATGGCTGAGAGAACTTGCTTGTAATAAGTGATCACAGCTTTGTGGAAATATTACTGGTGTTCTATGTGGCTACTTAAATACAAACACACATTTTCAGGCAGTTTCTGTGGAGCAAGATAATTTAGCCCAGTGCTGTGAAAAAGGAGAAGAAAAATTGTTGAGACAACTTGCCGCAGTGTAGTCTGATAAGGTATCATTCACCAACACCTGAATTACAGCATCATGATAAATCTGAACAATGGCCATAAAACTGGCTTTATTCCCTGTGTTTGATCTCTCCCAAATGCCAGTAAAAGGATATGAATCTTATCACTCTTTTCCTTAAGTGATATATGGGATAACAAGTTATATAGCCTTCACACAACAGTGTTCTTGGTAATACAGGCAATCCAGTATTGCTTTGACTTTAATAATATGAACATATTAATGGTGGTGCCATTATCAGCACTTTAAAAAGGATATTTTACTGAATAAGCCCTCTTCAATTAAAACTTAAGCCCTATAAAGCTTTATAAATATGCTAATCCCATGTTTACAAAATGTGCAAGATAACATGGTTGGGTGATGCTTTGCCTAGTAAAGAAAGGAGGTTGCTAATAGTGGGTATTGGCTTCAGTGATTATTCATAAAAGGGTGAAAGGGTTAGTACATGAAGGTGTATCACAGTGAGCACTCTGTCTCTTCTTCCTTCATTTGAAAGCTAAAGTCCAAAGTGAATCATGGTGTGTGAGCAGGAATACAGTAAGCAAAAAATAGCACAAAACTGAATGGTTAAGATAATGAGTGAAAGTTGGAAAATATCTCAGAGCAATAGATTCTTGGTGGATAAAGGACTTCTGTAGGCTTTTCAGACTTACAGTATAAGGTACTAAAAGCCCTCACACTGGGTATCAGAGGCTAACCATCGTCGTGTTTGCTCACTTCATAGAACTTTAACACCAGTAATGCCTGTGAAAGGTTTTCCAGTTAAAAAGCTGCATAAGAAGGATGGGAATTGTTCCCTGTGTGGTCGGGATGTGAGCAATGAGAAGGGAAGCTTTCCCTGGATCTCATTCTGAGAGCTGTTCTGTAGTCTGTACTGAAGATAAGTCTGTTATAAGTTTGCTTCCCAGGTACCAAGATTTTTCATGTGACCTTTTTCATTTTTTTTCAGATGAGTGATTTTGGGATCAGGAACATGGATCAAGTAGCTCCTGTGTCTAACATGTACAGAGGAATGCTCAAGGTGAGTAATCTTGAGCTGTCACCTTCTAAAACCAATTGGGGCATCTCCCAACTAATGTAGTTATTGTGTTCTTATTAATACCATCACAGGAATTGTATGACTGTGAACACAGATGTTCAGGTTTTATTTATTTGTAAGCTTCAATCTTCTGGAGTATTCCCACTTCCAGTAGATTTGAAAAGCAGAACTGAAATAAGAAGATGTAAATCTTGCACACCCAACCCTCTCCCCCAAGGAGATTCCCTCCTTTCATCCCCTAAATCCGAAGAATTTGAAAATGAGATATACATAAGAAATTCATTGGAGTTGGCACAGCACTTTTGCCTAAGTAAAAGTTACAGGACTGGCAGTAGGGGTGGTCTTTATATATTTAACATGAGAGCAGCAAAGGGCTCTCCTGATATGACTGGTTAGATCTGATTCATTTCACCGAAGAAAAAAAAATTGGTTATTCACTTACTGTATGCAACTGTGTGAAATGGAATTCTAATAAATTGTAGGAAAACAGAGACAGTTATTAAATATATTTCTCTTTCGATAGACTGTGTCTGTTACCTTGTTTTGAAAGGAACTTACTGCTGAGGACTTATGAAAGGCAGACCATAAAGACTCAGGTCTTTAAGAGCTTCCCTTCTTCCCATTTATACAAGTTGTTTTTAAATCTCAGTATCAATTTTTTTACATGACATTGATTAATGTAAACCAAATGAAGACTAGGAAGACACTTTCCATTCTGATTAACTTTGAGGAATGTCCGTGTTCTGAAGAATGAGTTAGTGAGACTGGTGTGCTAACTTCTCTGATGCTTTACGTCCCCTCTTAGCTTATGCTCCTGCCCTCAACAACAACAAAATCCACAAGAGATCCTCAACTTAACAGCTGTGTGCTCTGTAACACAGTGATTGTTCTAAGCAGTTATTTAGTATTCAGTTGTCATATAATTAAGTCAATGTAGAGTCCTGTATTCTACTGTTTTGTACCTTTCACATTTCTTTTTATTTTGTTCTGTAATAATTGCTCTTCCATATGTTGAAAAGCCAAATAGTAGGGTTGAAGGGCAAGTAGAATTTATGTATTGGGTTTTCCCCTTTTCTAGTATTAAATTAAGAACCTGCTTAAATATTCATTTTCTCCTTTTTGAAATATGAAACTAGCACAGTATGGATTTTACTCATTCACATGCCACGGCATTTTTTCCAGTGACTCAGGATAGGGGTCAGCTATTTACACAAAAAGCAGGAGTTTCCAGATGGTGTTGAAAGAACTTGCCCTTTCTTCTAGGTACTAGTGATGACTCAGTGCTTTTTATCTAGTAATGTATAAAGAATCTTTTACTAGGAGGTTTGGCAATTGTTATTAACGTGTTTCATTTAGATGTGAGCCTTTTGCGGGTTGGCTTTGACTATAGTTGTGGGGGTACCAGCTGTACACAATTGTCTCGGTTGGACAGTGTTCAGTGGAGATTTCTGAACCCAGTTAGCTGAGGCATGGTACTGTTTATCTTTTCTTCTGTGGAGAGCATGCTTTCATAATGAGTGTACTAGGACGTATTGCAGCCTGTTATAAAATACAGCCGCTAAAAATACGGTTCCTTATTTCTTACCAGAGTTAATGTAACTTGGGAAGATTGAGGAGGGGGATGACACATGGCACATAAAAGGCACCTGGTGCAGAAAGACTCCAAGCCACTTGAAATTTTGTGGTGAGATAGAAAGGAAAGCTAGGGAATAACCTCACTTGGAGTGTTGTGTACAGCTCTGGTGTCCTCAACATAAAAAGGACATGGAACTGTTGGAACAAGTCCAGAGGAGGGCCACGAGGATGATCAG
>JBCJKH010012214.1:14684-31811 GCA_039877255.1 Loriculus beryllinus
TTGCTTATATCCCATTTTCACATTTGTCCTTGTACCATGTAAATTCATAGGCATTTGTGAAGTCACTGATCTTACACTGGGGGTGTTCAAATTAGCATCTGAGTTTGGCTCAAGAGTGTGCTCTAGAAGTAAATCTGTTCACACTCTATGCTTCTGTTCACATCACAGAGCAGCTGCATTGTATGTGAGAGACTTGTATAAAACGAAAGATTGCACCTCCAGCGTGCTGGACATTGTGTCCTAAGCACCAACTGCTTCTCCCAACACACCCGATCCTATTGGACTGAACTATTTGCTAATACCCACAGCTGCAATCAGGCAGCAAAAGGCCAGAAGTATCTCCTGCTTACCAAAATAAATCTATTTCTCTCACTTTTAAACTTCTTCGGACACTTCCTATCACACTGAAAGTAGGCTCTTGTATTGGGGTACTGTCAGCATCGACGTAAAGCTGTGCCTGAGCTCATATATCAGGTATAATTTGAATTCAGTTGACAAAGTAAAGCCTGTAAGAGAGGAAGAAACCTGTCAGAGTACTTATCAGGTACATCAGAGGTCTGGTTAGTAGGGAGAGCAAATAAGGTTACAGTGAACTGTAGTTACAGTTAACTAGCAACACTTTCAGTCAGCACACTTCAAGGCCAAGGTATCTTTTTTAATTATTATTTTAAAATAGCATAAGAGTTCCTACTATCTCACTTCTCCTAAATATGCCACTTTCTCTCTATCCCCATGTTCCTGCAGACTAAATTCTTATCTCTCTCCAGCTGTCTACATCTCTCCTTGCAGAAACTCGCCTTCCTCCTTTAAAATCTCATTGAATCCCATGAGCATACCTTGCTCTGACTTTTTTTAGCTAGCTTCTACTTTACTCCCAACTTGATTAGTTTTGTCTGGTTTTCCTCCTCCTGTGCTCTTATTAGCACATACTTCTCTCTTATACAATCTACTTGGCGTTGTCCTCTATTTACCTTTTTCTCACTCTCCAGCTCTCTGCATCCTGCCTTCTATTGACATTCTTTTGAAAGGAATAGGGCTCTCCTTCCTGTGCTCCAAACATTCCTCTTTCTTCCTTATAACACTTCCTTCAAGCAGCTTTTAGACTGTCCTCTTTTGCAAAGCCTTACTATAATAGATTTCTCCAACAGTGTTTCTGACCTTTTGTTTTCAAGAGCTACTCTGCAAAACTGCTAAGCAGAGAAACCTCAAGGATGTCTGCAATGGTAAAAGGAAGAGAATCAAATCTGAGTGCTTGGCCCCTGACTGTGTATGATGCTTAGCTGTTTTTTTCTCCTTCAGGCTTTGTCTGCATAGTTCACAGCAGTTTTCTCCAGTGAACCCACACTTGGTTTGGGGATCATCATATCAGAGATCACACTGGAAAAAGAGTGAGCATGAGACTGCATCAGTTTTGATATTCTCCATCCTATAAAATTCTCCACTACTCCAACCTCAGCAACCAGAGTGCTTCAGGACATGTCATAAACAACATCTGTACCAGGTGATTAAAAACAACATTTTGGTGGAACATAGATCATCCCTCACATTATTTCAAATATTTTGAACATAAAAGTAACTCTGTTTTAGGGCTACAGGAGTACCACATAGGCCAAGTGCTAAATAGATGCTGTGCTCTACAGGAACTAGCCTGACATAAACACATCCATACAATTTGGCTTGAGGGATCTTTCCTGTCCCTTTTTATTTCCCTGTATAGATCTATTATCCAACTCCATCCCACTCTGAATAAACTAGGCACATATCACTCACAGTGCTTTATAGACAAGATCTAATCCACCATGATGGCATTTTCTCCATTGTCACAATTGTGGCATCTCAAACCTACAACTAGTACTCAAGACAGACAATTCCTTCTTTTATTCAACACTTTTGCTATTAAGGTAAGCCATATGTATACTCAAACAGGAATACATGGCATGTGGATTAAAGAAGAAAAGTGCTGAGTTTTCTGGCAGCTCAATTTCCAGTTAAAATTCCTTCTGCAGCTAAAAAAAAGGCAATGACTGGATTCTGTTTCTTCGCCCCATTGCCCACAAGATTCCTCTCTCTTGATGTTGTTAGGTCATGGTTTTGCTCTAAAATCCATAAAATATTGCAGGATTGTCCAATTTATAGCAAACTGAATGCCAGATTGTATTCTAACAGTTATTCACTGGCCAGATGGCAAATAAATCTCTAGAGGCTGTAGGTACTACTGGAAGAAGAGAGACCAAGTGGAATTTTCTTGCTGGTCTCCAACTGAATAGTCCTTGTTTGTATGCTCATAATTAGATAAGGGCAAAAAGTGTAACTTCTAGCAAAATCAGTGAAGGTCTCTCCATTTGGACAGAACATATGGTGGTCATAATTTGAATGGAGAAGAACTATATTTTTGAGGGCAAGCCAATAAAGATGGAAAAAACAAACATGGATTTTTGCACAGACTTATTTTTTGGGGGGGGTCAGGAAACAAAACCAACAAACTTCAAATTGATCATGAAAAACTGCTCTGAGCTTAATTCAATTACATTCATCAGCCTGAAAAAATAGAAAAGAAGTAGGAGTAGTCGTGAGATAAGGTGATGTCAGCAGAGAGGGAGGAGGAGAGAAGTTCAATAACTCCTGTGAGAATACAAGAAGCAATTATCACCTATGGAGCAATGAGATATGAATGATATTTGGCACAAGGGAAATTCTAAAACCTTGATCTAAGTATATGAGTATATGATTTTTTCTATCAAAAAATTATGAACTTCAATTCTTAGACTTGCCTTTTAATGATACTTTTAAAGTCTTCCTTGAGATCAAAGATGTAACAGTTGCTTTGTGAATGCTCTATCACAGGTAACAGAGCTCCTGTAACAGCTGTATTAAGCTGCCTTGCATGGAGTCTATTTGAAGCTTCCAATTAGGTGGAAGTTATGAATATAAGAAGCTGCATGTATGTTGAATATTCTGCTGGATATGTGGTAAAGCTTATTGCACATTCCAAGGATAAAAACCAAGATAAAATGTAAAGAAATAAAGAAATATTAACAAAGGCAAAGAAAGAGGGGAACAGCCTCTTCCTAGGGAACAGTGGCAAGGAGAACCCTACCTCCTGCTCCTATCAGAGAAGCAAAGACCAAGGGAAAAGATGAACTAACCAAACTCCTGATCTATAAATGATCCTTGACTAATATTAAAGACACTGTAATGGTAAGCCTGGGAGTTTACAAAGTGAAGAGGTACATTTAAGGAAAGAAATTCTCACAGGCACTCATTAATTGCTACCTCCCAACAAGCAGCAGAGGAGTGTCAAGTGGCATGCGACTTGGAAAATGCAGCCCATTGTCACATAAGGCCAATGAAAACAAGAAGGAGAAATTTTATTCTATTGAGACTGGACAGTGTCAAAGTTTACTGAGAAGATATTCATTTGAAAGTGTATGCGCGCAGCCCATAAAGACTACAGGACATGTACAGCAAAAAAAAATAAAAAAAAATAAATAAAAAAGAATTTTTTGTTCCATAGTAATCTGTAAGATTACACTGAAAGTCTGCATTAAGTACTCTGTATTGCTCACTGATGTTTTTGTAGTTCTTTTCTTGTTAACTTGGATTTTTAATCCTTCATTCTTAGGGCAGATCACAAAGTAAGTACCTAATCATATCAGAGGTACAGGAATGCAGTAACCTGATGGGGAGTGAATTTAAGTGAGAAAACAAAACAAAACAAAACCCAAGCATTTAGTGGGCTTAATTTGCATCAGCATCTAGGGTTTAAGCTTCCTGAGTACATAGCACACCTTATACACAGGGAAGCCAATCCTTCCTGTTTTCTCTCCTCACAATTGAGCATTGATCTAGCTTCTCTGGGTTTCCCTTAAAATGTTGTTTATAGAGGAATTTTGTACTTTTAAGGATGGAAATATCAATAAACCTTGATTATTTGGAGAGAATGTTCCAGAGGTTATGAAAGCCCACTTGAACTGGATGCAATGGTGGATGCAGATGAAGGGAGAAGTGGGCCTTTGTTAATACTCCCAAGAAAATGTACCTTGGATATCACAGAGAATGGGGAAATCCAATTGTTGTACTGGTTTGATGACTGCAAATTTGATCCCTTCTCTTCTTATTCCCTGTGAAATTGTCAACAAACAATTTTTACTCTTTCATCATATATGATACTAAATCCAGAGTAAAAAATATAAAAGAGAGAGAGAGGTGTTAGACTAATAAAAAAAAAGTCCTTATTATGATGAGCTTAATAAGCCAGAAACTCATCTTAGTTAATTAGCTTTAAATCAGATTCTAAAAAAAGGAACTTGATTTTAAGTGGGACCTCAGATTAGCCAATTAGTTAATGTTTGCAAAGTGTGGTGAACATGTGGAAAGAGAGGGCGTTTGTTCTATCGTGCAAGATTTCTACTCAGTCTGGGGGAATGCAGTCTCAAGCTGAGGCCCTCTTTGGAGTCTAGGTGTGCATATAGGAGATAATAGACCCTGATAGCTGTAGCCAGCTATTGCCAAGACATTTTGATTCTGAACAGATCTCTGCTATTGACATACTGTGAATGGGAGCAAGTCCATTTTGTTCTTCTAAAACACACAGATAGTCAAAGCAGACTACTTCAGTAGGGCAGTAAGGCTCATTTACTTGATATGTCTGACTCTCTTGAAATGCCATGGAGTAATATTAAGTATGAACTGAATTTCTTTATATCAAATGCAGTCCTAAGGATTGTGTTGCTGAGGGGAGAGGGCAGAGTTTTCAGTGGCTTTCACAATGCCATACGCATGAATGACTATGTCTGGTTTGTTAGCATACCAAGCTACTTTGATCTGTAGTTGTATAACTGAGGTGAAATGACCACAGTACACAGGAAAGGATAGAAAAGATTAAAAGCAGAAGAGATTAAGGGGGCAGATTTCAGTAAAAGCAAAGAAGCACAACAGATTGAAAAATGAAGGAAGGCATAAGACGGAAAGAGCAGCTTGGGAGATTGATATGTAATATTAGTATAATAATTGATCTCCACTGCTTTCCTTAGCAAATGACAACTCATTCAAAGAAATTGTATTCTCTCTAAGAACTACTCAGAAATAAACAGGCAGGGGAGAATTCATGGATATTTTACTGTTGTGGAGTAATCTCTGAGCATTCATGAAGGACAGCAGAAACAAATAATTCTCTTCTTGATGCTCCTGTACAGACCAAACACATTATGAAAAAGGTAGGCATGTTCACACGCCACTAAATTGGCTCTTTCTCACATACAGATGAAAAGATGACACTCACTGTATTGTATACAAAAAAAATTGTGGCTGCTTGAAAAAAAATTGAGTTGCTTTCCTCATTGATGACCTGCCTCTTTCTACCCACTCTAAGACAACCAACACACCTGACACCATTGACTGCTCCAGGGCTGACCATCCATGTGTCAGGATTCACAGTGACTACCTCAGGGTTTGTGCCCAGCTGGGGACCCCTGTTCTTTAGCTTTATGTATGAAGTTGGAAACTAGCTAGGTCTCAGGCTCCTTCATGAAATTACTCAAGTGTAACATGAAATACTAGTGCCAAACCAGCAGTCTGTCATGTCCAACAACTGGCAGTAGCTTGAATTCAAAGAATCCAAGCTGCAGTTGCTTTCCATATCCATTTACTCACTTCCTCATATGCAGTATCATGCATTGCTCATATTGAATCTTGTTTTCTATTATAGGTTTAATTTTCATTATTGTTTATTTTCATTAAAATGAAAAAAATTATTTTCCCTCTAAAAAATCATTATACAATGTTCATTATTTAATATTCTTGCAATGTGTTTATTAATCATTTCTCCAGACTAAACGACTCCAATTTTTTATGTCCCTGTACAAAAATAAAACTTGTATTACATTTGCCTATTTATGAAAATGTCATGCAGCATTCCAGATGACAGTATACACAACTTATATAGCCAATTAATTTCAGGATTTCTTCTTCATTTTTAACGTTCATCTTTGCATCACAATGCTGCTGCATGCCACTAGAGGCTTTCCTCCATTTGGAAACAATCATTCCTGTGTCTACACTTCAATATATAGTTGTTCAAAACTCATCAATGCCTACAAATAGCATCTAACATACATTACTATAGATTTGTCAGCAATTAATTTCATTTTTTCTTATATTGACAATTTATGTACATTTTCTTCTCAAATGATCTTTAGACTTGACTAATCTAGTTACTCTTTTGTCCATCAAAGCTGAGCATTTGACTCATCTAAAAAACTAGGACCATTGAAATTGTCATTCCTTCAAAGAGTTTATCAGTCCTTTCTTGCTGTGTGGCCCCCACTATCACTTGGAAGACACAAAGAACCTGGCAAACACAAAGTCAGATATATTGCAGATGAGTAAGAGATTCTTCCTTTTGGTTATCTCCTTTACAACAATATTAGGCATTGTTATAACTAAGAGCAATTTCACAAATTGAGAATATACATTGAATTTTAAACGTGCAATGCAATACATTTCAGTCAGTATGATTTTCCAGAGTGAATTTGCCATAGCAGCTGCATTAAACATTTCATCTAATCCTTCTTTTGCATCTAATTTACACATAGATTCTGTCTTCTGTGATCAAGAAGAGACGCAGTCTGAGCAGGATAAAAAATGCGTTATTCTTACCCAAGATTCTGTATTGACTGATGTCCTCTCTTACTAACCCAACAATACAGTACGATAGCAGAAAACAATACCTTAAAAATAGTCATAGAAATACTCAGAGGAGATTTCATTATATTGTTGATCAATGACTTTCAAAAATACTAGATCAACATCAAAAATAACTGTATTCTAAGGAGAAAGATTTACTGAACAGCAAGTAGGTAGGAACTTCTTGGTAAGTAGTTTTTACTTTATATTACAAGAATGCATTTTAATCTTGCAACAGTGTACTAGTAGAAGTAAATTATAGATCACCATCTTAAATAGCTGAATGACATATAGCTAGCTTTCAATCTTAATGTATTTCAGATACTTAAAACATGCTTTAAACTTAAAAAGAATAACGTTTTGTACAGGAGGAATAAGAGAGTCCTCCCTAGACAACATAAAACCTCTCAAAACAAAACCCACAGTCAGCCTCAAAAGGGAAGCTGGGTAAAGCAGAATCAAGTGCACCATCCAAGAAAATTCTTTATCATTTTATGTGATGAACACACTTTTCACTGTAATGAATTAAGTCATATAAATGTCTTATGTCATAAGTTCCACGAACAGCTTTAGCCTTAAGAGAAACAGACTATATTCCTTGGTCTTCCTGTTCTCAGCATCAATTACTTCTACACCAGCTAAAGTTGTATTGCCCAATCTAATTTAATCAGCTGTAAGAACCAAGACTGTCCCTCCTAGTCTCTACAGACTGGACATTTTAAATTCCATGCATTCAAATTTGTAGATTATCTCTTTGGTGAGTAAAAGCTTACATACCAAAATATTAATGAGATTGTCACTAATCCACTTAATTTAAAAACTCAAAAGCCTTTCAGTGACTTTTAGCTTTCTGAGGACAAGAAATTGAAGTAGAGTCAATATGATAATGTAAAACCTAACAGTTGTTTCAAGCAGCTCATTTATTATAGTAAACATACCATAATTGTTATTCCCACTCCAGTGTGTTCATTCTCCAAATGGCAGGATATATTTCATTCAAGTTCGTATTTACAGAAGAAATACCACATACTATAAACTTTGGAAAGAGTAAGCATTTCAGTCAGTTGTTTCCCTGTGAGAAGGTACTACTCTTGCCCCACTGTAAAAAAATGTCTAAACTCACAGGCTTCAGCTATTATTTCTCACACTTTCAGCCATTTGCAAAGTGAAAAAGGTAGAAGAGTGACTATTCTTAACTATGTTTCTGAAAATATTTAGACAGATGGTATGGTGACAAGATGTTGGTAACTGCAGGTCTGAAGGAACACACTTTCAAAATCATCTTAGTCCACCTATTTACAACAGCAGCCTAGTACAAGCAACATTGCACATACATATGTAAATTAAAGAAAAAATTTCCACTTTAAGAAATGGTCAGAAGTTTTTCTGGCATAGTTGAGAGCAAACACTCTTAGGCAGTTAAATTATCCAATACAAGAATTAATGGATAGTTAAGTTAGCCAAATAGCCATGAGATACCTATATTCTTCTAAAAATGTATTAATATTGCAAGTGTATAATCTTTACATTCCAAAATCCAGTATTTATGTAGTATTTAACGATATTGAATTTCATGCCGTTTTCCTCCATTTCTCCATTTCATAGATTTTAAGAGATACCAGTCTATCCCAATCAAAACCTATGACAAAATTTTCCAAGGTCTTCAGAGAAGACAGGATTTCAGTAATGTGTATTTGGGAAATGGTCACTGCTGCAACTGTTTGACAAAACCACTAAAAAATAAGAGAGATTTTGAAAAAGTTACTTCTTAGAGAACAGAACAAAATAACATGTAGAAAGCAAAGAGAACTCAGCTCAATCAAAATTTCACTTCAAAACATTTTCATTATCCACTGTGACTGGAACAAAATATCTGTAGTATAAATAGGAAATTTTTACTGATGTACTAACATAATTCTAAGTGTGTTTCCATTTAAAATTGTATTATACTTTATTTAGTTAACATTTGAAGTTATTTTAAAATGTCATCATACTTAATGCTATTATATCAGCAATTACATATTCATGGTAATGAAAATATTTCAATTTAGCAACTGGAGTGAGCCATTTTTCATACATCTGAGTTTCACAACAGATATTGGTCCATTCGAATAGAAGTTTTGTGAATTGGAGGTATGTGGATGAGTCAGTCATCCTACATTTGTTCAGTCACATGGTTCAAAAGCTCTCTGTGTCCTAGTGAGAGATGCCTGGAATCTTATGAAATAACTACACAGTAACAATATCACCCAGCGTAGCTCTGAGTTCATTGCAAAGACTGTCATAATAATTGCAAGTGAATAACTGAAGTCATAATAATTGCAAAAACATGAAACAGAATTAAAATTAATAAAGATGGATATACACTTTTCTGTTCAGAATATCATCTCATGTTTCATAAGTCTATAGAAATTTATATTTGAAGTTTATTTTTTTCATGGTACTATTCAAGTTATGAAAGTGTGTTTCTGATGCGCTAAATCCAGAGTATAACATTTCTAGGATGGATGCCAGGAACATGATTTTGCCTGTGCAGTTTCAAGCAGAAACTAACAAGAAGCTAGAATAATATCAAATAAATCTGCAGGTCAATGAGTAGAAATGAAACGGATACTGTTGGAGACAGAAGTGGCATGATTCAATTTTAAACTGACAGTTCCTTGCCATGGATATTCCTGCACCATCATCAGTTCCAGTGATAAGATTACATTTCTGTCTACTAATTCTTTCACTTCTTTTCATTGCTGCTAGGGAGTGTTTTATAACTGTCACACAGGTGCTTTGGTGATAGGAACATCAAGGAGTTTAATGTTGCAGACTGTGGTACAGTAGGAATTTCAAAACTGGTTTTCTTTAGACATCTAAGCAAAACAAACAATGTCTAGATTGCACATGTATATTTGCAGGCGTACTGGCTCTTTCACACAATGGACACACTACTATGAACAATTTCATGTAGGACTCATGAGCACAAACAAACATGTTCCCAAAGAGGGGGCAATTAAGGAAAATGATTAATTAAAAACACATTTCATACAATTTGAAAATCTACTTTGCCCTTTAGAAAAGCATAAGTTGAAAAAGAAATCATTAACCATCTTCAATACGAATCATAAGAGATTTACTCTTGCTTTTTGAAGGTCTGATAATTCTTTTTCCTTCTGCACTTGTTTACTCATTCCTACTGAATTTATTCCAATTCTGAGTTACCTAAAATCTTCTCAGCAGGCTTACAACATCATCTTCACCTAGCACACTTCAATTACATAGAGCTCATCACTTTGTTGTCAATAGGTGTGCAGCATACTAAATAGAGGAAGAAAAAGACTCCTCGACTCACTATCTGCTCATTTGGAAAACTCTCTCTTGGTCTAAACTTTTCACCAGGGAAGATCTGTCAGATACAGCAGAGGAGCCAGCTCAAGTCTTACAAAATGGTTTGGTACAGAGGGCTGACTTAATAACATCTAAAAGTAGAAAGTACAGTGCCAGCAGGGATGAAAAAGTAAACAGGTGTTGTCACTGCAGGAGAGAGTGATATGCAATGTTATCAGTACTCTTATTGCCTCCATTTCAGGAAGTATAAGCTGACTTCATGAAATCCCATGCTAAGGAAGAAAATCAGCAAGTCAAGCAATAGAAAGAAATGCCACTCACTGCTGAGACTGAATATTAAGATATATCCACTGTGTCATTATTAGCAAAGTCAAGGTGAAAGCTGCTGGAACGGAGCTTGGAAAATGAAGTCTCTGTGCTCAAGGCCAGGCAATCATAGAATCACAGAATGATGATCTTAAAGATGTCTTAAAGATCATCTAGTTCCATCCCCCTTGTCACAGGCAGGGACATCTTCCTCTAGAGCAGGTTGCTCAAAGCCCCATCCAACCTGGCTTGACTACTGCCAGGGATGGGGCAGCCATAGCTTCTCTGGTCAATGTATTCAAATGTCTCACCACCCTCATAGTGAAGAATCTGTATTCAATCTGTATTCTAATATTTCTGACTCATGGAAACTTCATCTTGCATATATTTTTGGATGGTTTGTGTTTATATTTGTGTTATTTTGCCAAATAGTGATTCATTTTCCTTCTTAAATTCTAAATGAAACATGTTTACTTGTTACCAAGCTGGGAACATCAAGTTGTGAAACAGCAGAAGATAAAAATAATTGCCTCAGCAATTTTTGTATGTTAGGGACTGTCAGCACATCAGTGGTAGAAAATAAAATGCTACTTCAGATCTGTGCACAGTTTCACATTCATCTATACATGGAGTAATTGACTATTATTTTCAGTTTGCAGGAGTTTGTATCAGGTAAATCAGCAAAGATTATTCTGATCCAAACAGGTTCCTGAGATAGTCAGTGCTTTGATTTGTTTTAAAGACACTTCATTTTCTGTATTAGGTGGTAGCTAATCTATCCATTCAGAAACTTTGCCTAGGGAAAACAAGTAAAAAAACCCTGACTTTTCTATCAATTTAAAGCCGTATTTATTAAGTTTGAGTTATGCCTTGAGGTAAAATTTCAAGTATAAAAAGTTGTATTAAAGTCAAAACTACACTCCAGAACACTTCTTTAAAGTAAATACCCAGCATTAGGAAGAGGGGAGAAAGGAGGACAGGAAGCAAAAATGAGAAGCCAATAGTCAGAAGACATACAAAGACACCCTAACCTTGAGCAAAATAATTCTGCAATACACTATCAGTGCAGAAATGAAAATATGTAGTGCAACTGAGGCAACACAGTCGACTAATTTCCTCCTTCATTGTTTAGTTGAATGGTATTCCACAAGTTCTGAAGAAGGAAAACCATGAAAACAGCATTCCTTGAGAAAGAATGTGGGACATGCTGTAGTTCAGAAGTTGAACATATGCCAACACTAGCGTGATGTATAAAAAAATAAAATAATACAATTATTAGCAGTTACATTCTATAACACTCATAAATCACTGATTTCATTCTGCTCAGCACTGGAAAAGCCCACGTGGATTGTAAGGCTGACTCTTGTGCGTTGTAATGCACAGAAGATGCAGGAGAAGTGAAAAAACTGCAGAGAAGAAAACATCATCAGGGGTCCCAAAATGATCTACAAGCTATAGTAGAAAGAAATGAGTTCAAGCTACAGAGAGGAAAAAGAGCCAATATAAATGTTTTTACCAAGCATATAGTATTTTAGAAAAGAAAGAAACAAATGTTCTGCAAATTTACTCTGAATATGATTTACAGAAATAATGGGTTTAAATTACAGCAAGAAATATTCAAAATAGGTGTTGGAAAACACCTTCTAATAAGGGTGCCGGGGTCTTAAACAATTGCCTGGTTGAGGAAACCTATTATTTTGAAAATGGTTGTATATTCACTCAGGAATTATGTTGGGCTAGAGAGGATCAACGAGATAATATCTTGATACTCTTCCAGCCTTATTTATACTATGCAATCAATATTTATGTGCACATATACATGTACAACTACATATCATTTATTCACATTTTCATGAGGCTTTTCCTGTTCAAAGAACAAAACAGCAAAAGCACAAATACAGTGATACCTGTGCAAAACCCTAGTCCCAATTCCTGATTTATTCTGTTTAGTGCACTTTATACATTTCACAGTCATGAGAAGAGATGACCATTTCATTATTGCTTTTCAAAATATTGGTATAAAATTCCAATTATCTATTTCATTGTTAACTTTCATGCCATGCTACTTTTAACAACTGCAACACAAACATAAAACTAATCATGCTCACACATAATGTGCAAGTCTAACTTTTTTGTAATTTTTACTGATTTATATTATGTCATCAACATTTAAGTATGCTCCCTATTGATTTCAATCAGAATTTCTGCTTAAAATCTCATGACACAGTATGGTCTGCTGATTTTAAATAACATGTGCATACATTTTAAGAAAGAAGATAAACACAGAAAGCTATCAAAATCCTGTTTTGTCATACTGCTTTACATCAAACACATTCTTATACTTCACAGGTCTTGATTTTTGTTGGTATGCATCTTGCAGTTTTTCATTTGCACCAGTGATAAATTTAATGGGAACCTACTTCAGACCTGCAACTGTGAAGAAGTTCATTCAACTTGTATAAAACTGCTAGTAAGAGGTGATATAACCAGCTTCTATGAGAATCTACACAGGGTATAAAAATTTAAAAATTGGAATACTCTAAAAAATGGATAAAGGCAAAACAGCATCCAAAATCTACAAGTGAACAATTGAATGATTTGGACTACCGTTAAGATGCAAGGTTTTAACAGTGAGAGACTACTAAGCCGTGGCCTCTGAAATTTCAGAAAACCTAAAAGCTTAAGTGACTGTAAAACAACCATTCTTTTTCATCAGAATTCAGTTTTCAGTTTGTCTTTATGTGGATGATAACATATCCCAGACAACCACAAGAACAGGGTCCAGAATCCTCTAGACTTGCATTTAAAGAAATCTTTTTCCAGATAAAATATGCAAAAATAATAAGGAAATTGTATGTACCTTTAGACAGGGAAATCCCACTGACTGAGAAATTCAACCTGGAAACACCTTCTTAAAACTATTCTGCCATCAAATTAGCAAATTTGATCAATTATAGTTTTGAAAAATAGAAGGTAGATATTACTTTATGCCTGAGTTGCACTGCCCTTCTGTTAGCCACTGCTGTGATTCTTTCGTTCTCTGTCTGCTTTTGATCCTATTAACCAAGCAGTACTCAGCACAGATAATGCAGTGTTTTAAAGAGCTGATTTACCCCTGCAAGTTTAGATGCTTTGGTACTAGGAACCTTCAAGGACAGCCAGGCCTAATTGAGCACAGGTGGAGCTACAAAATGAGTAATGTACCGACAGGGCAGGGATAGTAGTCCTGAAAAGTTCAACCTGACTGCTAATTAAATACAAGTATGTGTCAACTTTTTGCTGAGGGTTGTGAGGCAATAGTCACAGTGCTTGTTTTATGTAACTCATTCCTGAATCACTCTTCTTTGCATTACTGATAGAGCACGTCCCTGCAGTCACCAGAGAAGCTAGGTATATTGTTAACATGCATTTTATAAAGCATGGAAACATCTTGGTGTTTAGAGAAGTACATCTGTAGAGAATTGTTTCCAACAAAACCTCATATGAGTTTCTACTGAGAAATTTATTGCCTTGGTATGATAATATGATCTAGAAAGCCACTCTTCTTCCATAATTTATTCTCAATAAACCTTTGCATTTAGCAAATGCCAAATAATGTGCCTGTGAGAAAAGACTGTGTATTCATATAGTGTTTAAGTATCTATAGGCACTGAACAACACAATGAGTTTTAGCAAAGGCCTAGCAAATATAAAATACACAGCTATTTTTTTCAGTCTCTATTACACTAATCAGAAAAGCTATTAATTTCCCAAAGTGCCTAAATGTGTAAGGCAGAACTGAATTAAGTAAATCACCATGATTAATTGTGAAGATGCTTCTTAAACTGTACTTTGGCTGACCTTCATCATCTAATTGGCAGTGCTGCAGAATATCCAGTGTCAGATACAGAACTGGTTGAATAGTCGGATGAAACTTCCAAATGCATGTAATTAAGATGGTAATCAAACACTTACATTCATATTTACTCACAGATAGTACCACACTTCTGACATTTGGATCACATACTTCAGCTCCCAGAGATTCTGATGCTTTCAATATATAGGCATCAATATATAAAAAGTAGCATTAATATTTTCTTTCTGGATATTTTGTATTTTTTCTTCTAGAATGTATTTTCTTTCATGTAAACAGATCTCTAGCTAACAATTTGACTTACAAAGTTGCTATCAAGGATATGGGTATTAACGTGCAAATGCTAGCACATGCTAGCAAATTCTGATGCTTCTCACAATGCCACTATCATCTTAGAAAAGCTTACCTGGCTTTTCAAAGAAAAGATGATTTGTATTTGAATTTAATCCAAAGGTGCATATTTGATTCATGATTTGAAATTAAATCCAAAGTAAATCCAGATAAAGAGGCCAGTGAGAATTGTGCGTTATCTATAATTTTGCCATTTGTGCCTTTAGTAGCCATCTCAAAAGTCATAGAAAAAAGGTAAAACATGCTGTATTACGTATCTGTAGCTTTTGCAAGACAAATAAAAAACATTTATGAAGTAAATTAAGACACATTAAAACACTAACTCATTCTAAGAACAATCTCTTTGCTGTTACTTTTCCAAGTCAAAAAAATGGAAACCTCTGTTAAAGTTCCTGAATCACCCTGAGGCTATTGTGCAGCCACAGACCTCTGAAGTGAAAATTTCTTCACCCCTTGAAGAGCAGTTACCTGAAAAAAACTATACCAAAAGTGATCTTTTGTCAAGGATACATTCAGACAGATTTCTATACTTCCCTGTAAGGTAACAAGCAGAAAAAATTAAGGTCTTTACTTTACAAAAGCCATTATTTATAGACAGCTTTGGATGATCTATGACTTCAGTGAGTGAGACACAATTCCGAATTAACTTTTCCTTTCCACAGCTTGGAGGAGATGGATTCAAACACTTTCTTCCTGTTCTGCTTCCCCTCCATCCCCAGTTCTTTCTTTGCCTTAGTAAACTTCGCGTGTGTGTGTGCCACTGGACTGATAACTGAAGATGGACACATCCAATTGATGTGCTAGTGTATTTGCACTTTGCTTACTCCTGAAATTACAGGGTATAACATTCTATCACAAATTCAACCCTGCATATATTGCAATTAGGCAATGGTGACACATTTTTACACAAATAAGACTTCTAAGTCACTTCTTACTCATAAAGCAGCAGCAGCTCATTATAGAATGGTAGAATCACAGAATCAGGTAGGTTGAAAAAAACCTTTAAGATCACGAAGTCTGGCTGTTCTAACACTGTCAAGTCCACCACTAAACCATGTCATACTACATTTCATGGATTCTAAAGGGTTCAGATATGATGCTGGTATTTTTCTTAGTGCAAATTGTAAGGGCAGAGAATAAGAACTGCCACATATTATTGATCATATGATGCATAGGTTTTAGTTCTCTCTGTATGCTTGTGAGATAGCAAGAGAGCTACAGATCTTTCGAGCTATGATAAGTCACTGTAGATCAAATTCAAAATAAATGGTAATTGGGCCAATCTACCAGTGCACACCGCAAACATAATTTCATGCATCATATCATATGATGACCTCATGGCTCAAGATGAGACTCACAGGTTGTGAATTTTCTGTACTTCTCATCACTTCAGTTGAATTGCTACATATATGATACATTCAAAGCAGTGTTTCAACTGAGGGGAAAACTACTACAATGGCTAAAGAATAAAACAGAGAATTGTATTTTGAAAGAAGAACGAAATTGTGAAAGATTGTTATCTGTCTTATTGCAGAACATACTTTCAGATAGGAATAATTAAAAAAAAAAAAAAAGACCAACAGTTGGGCTTTATCAATGCAGCCAGTGACTCTGCACTGAGTTTAAGTTATTTAGAAAATGCAAGATGCCTGCATCTTTCTAACAAAATCAATTTGAATGAAAAAAAGCTTGGCAAATGATGTTAAGTTTCTTCAAGAAGCTATTTTAAAAAGAAATGTAAAGCTAAGAAACAGTCTTTCTTCAAATAGGAGATGAAGTTTGCAGCAGTTTTACACAGTAGTAAATCTTTTACTTCACATATAACCAAGAGATGGAAACCCTGATCTCCAAATAGAGCACATTTCAGGCTTAACTACACAGATAAAACTGTTGCTCCATGGCATAAATACACTCACATTCATTCAAAGAGAAGATCTTTATTTCCTTGAAAATCTTAACTCTGAGTTTGCATATGTCTAGACAAGATTTGTTGTTGTTTTTTCTTTTCACATATTCCTTATTTCTTGTTTCCAGAATCCCATGCTGTGTGGCTAAGCAATGATAAGGAGGACAGCTAGTAGCTGCACAGTTCTTTGAATGAAGCAGTACCATAAGTAACTGACAGCAGGCACTAAGCTCATTTTGAAAAGGCTCACTAAAAGGCTCATCAGCCACTTTGAAAAGGCTCACTAGAATAGCTGTAAGTTAGACCTGAAAGGAACAGGAGACCACCACTGAGGAAGTCAAAAGAATTACTGTTCCCAAAACATTATTTGGTTTAGAGATCTTTAAGAGTATTAAAGACTGACCACACTTTGTTGAATAGTACAACACTCTTCATTGCCAAGTTTGTTGATATGCTTGGCCTTTATTTTTTTATATTCTCATTACGTTAGCTAGTTACCAAGAACTATATATACAAAAAACAAACAAACAAAAATAAAAGACTAATCAAATTCATGCTACTACTTGGATTCTGCTTGAAGCAATTCCATATTAATTCTGTGGGTTGATTAGCTTTCCCTACTTCCCTACTATTCCCTACTATTTTAAGCAAAACTTAAAACAGTAGCAGTGTGCAGTGCTACTTCAGGAAA
>JBCJKH010012216.1:0-10383 GCA_039877255.1 Loriculus beryllinus
TATCATTTACAAATATATCATGAGTCAGAATGAACCCTGAGTAGAACTATGACTTTTTTAAACTTAAAGAAACCACTTGGGAAATGTTATTTCAGTCTGATTATTACTTAAGGAAAAATCCCCACTTTTCTGTATATAAGAAGAAATTATGTATTCTTTGCTTCAAATCTGTTTAACATAGTATCTATTTAATATTCTTTATGTCAAATTTTACCATCCTTCTAAAGACTGAGACTGAGCTCCTCCGTGTCCTCTTACGTTTATCACTCTGTCCTAATTCACAGCAGGCAGCTGCTCTTGGATTCTGTTGAGATGCTGACAAAAACCTCACTCATTCCCAAAGTTAACAATGGATTTTGTTTGATACAGTAACTTGAGCAGTTAGAATGCTAAATGATTACTAACACTTAATAAGAGTGAATATTCAAATGTGTGACAGGGCTTTGGAAAAATAAAAAAAAAAGTATAAGAGCATTTTTACAGATTTTTTTTAAAACAGCATTGTCAAAACATCTATAGTGTAAGAGCTTATAGTTGGGTATCCTACTTCAAGATGGAATCCATGTATTCCTTCTTTAAGAGTAGAGCCAATCTCTTTTAGCTCCTTCTTTTATAAACTGTATATTGTCTTAATAGGCTAGGCCTGAATTCAGGAAACCTATTTTCTACTTCCATCTCTTTCACCAGCCTTCACCTTTCATTGAAATTATTGGAAACCAGAGAAACATGCACTTCTACTCTTTCTATTGATTATTCTTTTCTTGCAGACACGGGATATACTGGGTTGGATAGGATTTTGGACAGAATCAATACAGTATTTTTATGATAGCAGATAATCTTCCTCTCATGCCTCTTCTCACCCATTCGTAAAAAACTTAAAATGATCAAGATCTCTGTTGTAAAGTGCTTTGATATATATGCGAACAGATGGCAGTTACAAGAGTACCAGGATTTTTTTATTACTTGTTTTTAAAAAAATATATAAAATAAGAATACAAATGATTTGTCTATAGAAAGATCTACAATGCTTCTAGCCCTAAATCTTTCTGCATTAGTCTTCATATAACCAAAAATTTTCTATTTAATCATGATTGTCCTATTTAGTTTTCTTTTAAGCTCAGTTTTCTAATGGTATAATTCCAAGGTGTTTCCTCCAAATACTGGTTACTATTTAGTAATCTCATTTTTCCGTTTACAGTCTCCAGTCTCTGAAGTTCTTACCTTGTAGTGGTCAAATGTTTTATATTTTTGTTACATACACCTGGTAGCCAGAGGAAAGTTGTGAAGTGTTATTACCATGAAAAATCTCTACTATTTTATTGTGATTTACTTAAGGAAGCTTTATTCCTTTTGGAATGCAGCAGTAATATTCCTTATGGGTGATACAGTGAAGCAGATAGTTAATTTTCTTACTAGTTTAAGTCTATGTTGAAATGGGATCTACATCTCCGTTAGTGCTCCATATTTTGTATTTACAGGTTTGTAATAATACCATCCCTTGAAAATTTGCTTCTAATTGAGATGAATCCTTAAAAATGTTTGAGGAAGTAAAAAATACTGGAATTTTTTTTTACAGTTGTACACAATATAGCAATATTTGTCTTTTCAATGACATTATACCAGCTGTAAAAGATGTACAATAAATGCTAGTACTAAGAATAGATAAGAAGAAAAGACATTATTCAATTGGTGAGTTACCTACAAGCTTTTGTGAACAGGCAATCCAAAGACGGAAGAGAATAGTATATATTTGGTGAATTAATTTCATTACATTTTTAAATAGATTTTGTAGATGATATAAATTATGGAATAAATAGAAATTTGCCATTGTATTTGAGGCTAATAACTGAAAAATGCATTATCCCAATAATTTACTTAAACTATATTACTACATCAGTTTAATTTATCGACATTTCAATTAAAAATTCAATTTTTGAAGTCTTACATTATGAACATAAAGATGAATAGCCTTCTAAACTGATATAGTGATTTTTATTATGTGTACTCTTTTTGTGCTTCAAACATGCTTCAGAGGGATCATGCACATTTGTTTTAACAAACAGGTTTTTTAACTATCTGCCTGAAAAATACAAGTAAAGTGAAAAGATCAATTTTTAAATGATGTAATCATACGCCAATTAGAGGTGTCTATATATCTGTAAAGATATTGATATTGATATGCATACTGTGATATCTAATCTTTTATTTTGGGAAACGTCTCTGAATCTTTGCCTTTGTATTAAAAATGGTGCTGCAAAGCTGCTCTCTGAAGAAGGAAACACTGAACCGGTGAACAACAATACAGGGATGTTCAGGCAGAGCAGGCACAGCAATAGCATTATTCACAGCATTCATTCAGTGCAGTATAGTGTGTTATCTTTCATGGAATATTTATTTGCTGTAATGTTTCTCCAGAGAACGGTCTACTCTATAGTAACTCCGAGAGTAACATCAAGTTTTTGTTTGATATTTTTTCCCCTTTTTCCCACTTCTTGCACATTTTTTTTTCCAGGATGGCCTTGTGGCCTTTATGTACTCAGTATTCTTTTGCATAAATGATGGAAGTGCAATATTACATTTACAGTAGGTTTAGCCAGATAGAGATGACTGCTTAGACAGTCTATGAAAAATAAAAATCACTTGTAGGTCGTAGAGTGAATAGTCTCCAGTGATGGCAGAGGGAGTCCGTGTAAGGTGGCTCTGAAATTAGCATGTGTCCTAACTAAATTTAGTCCTGTTTTAAATTTGCTTTGCAAACTAGGTGTACAGACAAATGTTCAGATCGAGAGCACAGATCTAGTTTATGTCTCACACCTTTAATTAGCATCGATATTGCTCATCACATCAGTCAACACAGTTCTTCTGCTTTGACAGCTTAAGCTTCTATCTCACTTGGTACTACAGGAAGACCTGTGACTTAGTACCATTTTGCTCTCAATTGGTATTTTGGTTCTCTGTTTATGGGTCACTTCAAACTGGGCTTCCCAACAGTAGGCTAATTGCTGTCTTTCAGACTTCTATCTAAGAAGTGTTATGTGTGGGGAAGAAATTGTTACTCAAGAATATTTATACTTGTTGTGTTATCCTCCTTTATCATGCTGCTTATTCCAATCAAAACACATTAATGAAACAAACTGAGCATGTGGGTATAACCTATAAATTATAAGCGCTTGAAAATATGAATTTGACAGTGATGTGTCCTTTGGAAGGATCTGATTTTATTAGAGTATCAAAATTATAATGCATAAAAGGCATCATGAAAATGTAATTATTGCATTGCTTTTTATGAGGTCTAATTTGTTATAGACACATGTATGGAAAATTAGGTCCTTTAGGAATAAGGCAGTATTATTGAGTCCAAAGGTTTGTACTTCACAAAGCTATGGCACAGATTGTTTGGCAGTTTTTATGCAGGGAAAGGGTGTGGAAAAATTAATCAGAATGTTACTAGCAAACAGGAAAAGCTGTGAAATAAGAACAGTTGAATGATAGTTGTCTGCTCTTTACCTGGACTTAAACCAGGAATATATCTACCTGATTCATTAGTATTAAGCTCCATGCATTTCAAGAGTAAATTAGATGCAAAGAAGACAAACTTAATATACATTGCCTTTATATATTATATTTGAAATACATACACAGAATTCCACTATGGTACATCTTCAAAGATCTACAGAAGTACATTTTTGAGTGCCTTCCCCGCTGACGGCACAGAAATGCTTTATCAGCACTTTCTGGCCATGCATATAAAACATCAACATGAAATCACAGTACGATACTCACTTATTCTAGTTGAGAAATATCTTTGTACCACAAAGGATTAAAAAAACAACAAACAAATCAACAAAAACCCCTCCTTTTTGTTGCCAGAATGCAATTCTGTAAAGGAAATCTATCTGGCTGAATGCAATCTGAGGTACCACTAGGCTGGGTATAATAGAAAAATGCAGCTTTTATACGCAGTAAGCATCTTCTGTAATTCTGGAAAGCTGTTATTCACTATAAATGTACCAATAACTGGTTCAAGTTGAATAGTAAATACATGGTATATAGAAAGAGAAAAGTGACACTTGTTAGAAACCATTCTCTGAATTATAGATGATGATGATTTTACAAGTTCATTAAGGATTTACTAGAAAAACAAAACAACTCATGAACATTCATCCTCTTTCTCTTTTTCCATATGTTTTATTTCTGGATATGCTGGCTGAAATTTTAAATTCTGGAATTGTCTTAGTTAAGTACTTAATTTGACAAAATTTTGAGGTCTGTTATCTTGTTTATGACCAAATCCCTGGATTTTGATATGAAAACTTTAGGAAATATAGAGTTTGCAGACAGTTCTAGATGAGACTAAAGCAGCAGCACTGACTAATATGATTAATGACAACTTAAAGTTCTTACAACATAGTCACATTGACTTAAATGTAAGAAAACAATTTGGGATATTTCACAGTGTCTTTCAAAAAAAGACTTAGCCCTGGAAATTATGCAGGTTTACAGAAAGCCTAGGAAGTTATACAAGTTGCCTTCAGTTTAGGCTGGCTCTGACAGAAAGTGGTAATAAAAGAATACGTTCAGATCTTCAACTGAATTGACTTTCACATTATCAAGTCAAATTATCTTTATAAATCTAAATGGAATGAACAAACATGAAAAGTATTTTTGTTCTTTTTTTTTGCTTTAATTTTTGCATTAAGCAGAATTGCTTGTGTTGATTTTTTTTTTTTGTTTGTTTTTCTTTTTTTTTAATTGTCAGTTAAGTTTTGAGAGAAAGCTGATTCAAGGCTAAACCTAGAATTCAGACAGAGTTGGTTCCAGGAAGTACATAAATAGACCCTGACATTTCTTTAGGTTCCTAAAATTCAGGATTTGATATTAGGATTTGAAGTAACACTAATCTGAAGTCTTTGTCTTTCTGTTGTATTCTTCGTCGTCACCTCTAATTGAGCTTTTCATAGCTCTCCACATGACATTCAAAGGTTTCTTCAGTTTAAAACTTCCCACAGAAATGTAAGTCATTACAAATGAAAAAAAACTCAATATCCTACAGTCTTGGGTGACTAGTAGCATATAATTGCAAAGTGTTCATTTATTAGTTTTTATGCCTTCTCTACAAAGAGGCAGAATGCCAAATCTGAAGCAGGTCATATGGTCTCAAATTTTAGCCTTCTGGCATAATAAAATTTTATTCTTCATAGTCTGACCTCTCAAATGTAATGTATCTTTAAATAAAACCTGCCGTTAACCTTTTATACTTTGGTTAGAAACACTTCCTTTTTACATGTTTTGTTCTTTCATGGCTGCAAGTATTTAAATTGCTATTTTTAGGCTTTGGGGAAAGGAATTATGTAGATCTTTTCTGTTATAACATTTCTTGGCACTTGGGAAAATGTGTTGAGATTTCAGAAATGGTGAGTCCTATGGGACTGAACTTACTAAAGAGCAGCAAGTCACTTATTAGAAAATGTCTGCTAGTCCCTGAGGATCTTATCCTATTACCTACCTTTAAATGAATGACTAACAAAATGGATTGGTCTTTTCACCCTTGATACATGACTAGAAGACTTTATGAACTAGCAGGAATGTATTTTGATTTCACTGGTGTCCTTCTAATCACTGCTGTTGAATTTTCAAAGGCTTTTGGTATTTGCCAGAATCCAGATGGATAATTCTCTGAATTGTGAGAAGCTAACTCTGCTGTTCTGATTCTCTTTTTTGCTTAACCTCCATGTGTCCCCTGCATAATTCTACCTTTTCCCAGCATCAAATCTGTGACAAGATCAAAAATGGATCTAGTCAGATAGCAAAGGTGTTCTCAGCTCAAATGTACAAAGAGAATTTTAACAAGAAAATTCAAAGCAAAAATTCTAAACATGTATATGCATCAATGAAGACAAATGTATTGGGTTGTCTTAAGGTTTATACTGTAGGCCTGGATGTATTGATCTTTATGAGACTCCTTTATACTGACTTTGAAAAACTTACCATGAAAGCAATGTGTATGGAGGATATCTTTCAGAGAGACCATTTTTAGGAGATATGACCTGCAAGGATGCCCTTGAGTATATCCAACAATCTTTTTGTTTGCATGTTACATTTCAAGGTAATGGTTACCATTCATAGGTTTGGATTTTGACTTAAATTATTATGGTCTCAAAGACTTAGTGATGATTAAGTATGTTTAATTAAGGCTATAAAATAGCAATAGATGTATTTATGTACAGCTTCCATTTCAGTAATGTGCTTCTGGTGAGTTTCGCATGGCACAGAAACTGGGGATTTGACATAGTCTGGGATAGCTGAATGCTCTGATCTCCTGTGTTGTCTCTAGTGCAGGTTAGAGTAGCCTAACTCGAGGGTTGTCTTCAAAACATTTTGTAGTGTGTTCTCTGTAGTCAGTTGTGAAATAACATCTCTGAAACTTTTTAAGTAACAACTTCTATACTGAGCCAAGGCTGGTGTAAGCCTGTTAAGGCCAATCCTATTATCAAGTGAGCGTTTTGACAACCCACAGAATTGTCTGCTAGCCACTTTTGACTGTTTTTGTGAGCTGGAATTAACCAATACATAATTTGATACATTAATGAAGGGTACTCAATTTCCTCAGAAATAGACTGGTTTAAAGAACTACATATGAAGCTTTTGAAGCCTTTAAACAATATTCCTGGAAAACTGGATGTAGACATAGAAGAGCAAAAGCAGTACTGTCAGTCTCCCTGTATTGTAAGGGTATTATGGCTATGTCCACCTTTCTCCATGCCACACCTAACCAAATGGGCTCTATTAGTTACTGATATTATCCATCCTTGAAGCAGATTTCTAAGATGAAAGGCTGCTGGCTAAATATTTTCTGTAACCATTCTGTGAAAAAACAGCTGAGTTCTCAAGACCATTCCATCTGGTGCCACTGTTTTCCACAGCCTTGTGTGCCCTCCAGAAAAAGAAGCTTCTGTCCCAGTTACTTTTCAAATACTCTAGTCCTGCCAATCCTTTTCTTATTGCTTGGGGTGAGGCCTCTTATCTGTTCCTGCTCCTTTGCTGAGAGTATAAACTGACGATGGTATTAATTACTCCATTTAATTTTGTATTTCTCAAGGCTGTGAAAAATACCAAGTTTGTAATATATCACAGTCATTTTTCTCACTCCAGTGTGGCATACTCCATTGTGGCAGGAGCCAGATACGCGGTAATGAACAAGTGTCTTTACAGACAGGAGTCTACTTTGCCAATAGCTGTATTTAACACCAAGCACAGTGCTATTCCTCTTAGATATGCAGCTTTTTAACAGAAAACTAAATGAGAAAGATGATAAAATTGCTCAGTGAAACAATACATATCTGCTTTGATAAGAAAATAAATGCTGCTGGGAGTTGTGGTAATGAAAAGTTTCTATGAGAATTGCCCAGTTCTTAATTGGTATGTAAACTGCATGACAATCCACATTAAAAGCCATAACATATGCTCTGGAACTGTCTTTCACAGCCTCTGAACAAATTCTGAGGGGAAATGAATCAGAGGTTAGGTGAAAAGTGTGTTCTAGTCACTAAACAAGCACTGCAGTTAGAGGTTAATGTGTTGACTTCAAAATGACATCAAACAGGTGATTTGACATTCAGACATTCAAAAGAAAGAAATGCAGATGTCATCTTTAGAAACAAGACAAATCATAGTCTGATAGTTGCAGGGAAAATTTATGCTGTGTTACTGCTCAGCAGAGATAAGTAAACTATGAAGTAAATAAACTGCAGCCAGTGCAAGTTATGCTTCACAAAGAGGGAACAAAGAGAAGATCAAAAGGCATGAGACTGCAAGATTAGAACAACTGAAACTGTTCTCTTTCTTCTCACAGTGTTAGGTTTGCTTCTTGTGGCACTGAGCAAGATCTTGGCAGTGCTTTCTGGGTAAGACCATCTCTTCTGAGATAGTGCTGTCAGCATCAGTTCCTGGAGTTTGTTCTTTCAAATGATTATACAGAAACTAAAGAAGCCTTGAATGTCCACATGCATACATTCCTATAGTATATGCTGGTAATTACAAAATATTAGTTTAAAACAGAGAGGGGCAGCATTGAAATAAGAGAGCTTTTGTTTTCCCTAGAAATTGGTTTTTTGTTTTTTGGTTTTTTTTTTTTTTTTTTTTTTTTCTGTTGATTCTCCCTTATCAGAACTATTCTTGACAAAACTAAAATTACCTTTTTTTTAAAAAAAAAACAAACTTGAGAAAAACACAAATCTTCTAGTCCTTTTATCCAGTTACTTTAGGATACTTTAAGCCTAATCGTTTTTTTACCATCATTCCTTTCATTGCAGACTGACAGATATTATTGTAGTTAATTATCCAGTGTACCAGAATATCTATGTAATGGTATCTCCTTGAAAGCAGAGCACTTCCTATAAATCACTTTCTGAACTCATGACACTCTCCTGAAAAAATAATAGGTACATAGATCTGTATTGCTGCAGTTCTACTGAACAGCATAACTGACTTCCATAATGGAAATGCTGAACTGAAATGTGTTGGCTTTTAGTTCAAAACTATTAGATATTTCAGAATTGAATTTACTGTTAGGTCCTTGAGGTTTTTGTCTTGAACAAGTATGGTTTCCAGAGGGAGAGCAGTGTCATTTCATCTTGTTGAAAAACAGGTGTGTTTCAAGGCCAAGTTGGACAAAGCCTTGGATGGCATGGTTTAGTGTGAGGTGTCCCTGCCCATGACTAGAGGACTGGAACTATCATGCAATAAAGCTCTATGACTTGTATGAGTATTATATACTTTCAGTGCAAAGTCCGAAAGTGTAATTCCACTTAAGTCTGCAGACATACAAAAGGCATCAATGCAGATGAATGAAGAGCAGCTCTTGTATTATCAACATACTATTTTTCATTAAAGTTAGTATTAAAGGCAATGAGGAAGGATTTTACTCTATACTGAGATACTTGGTTTCAAGAAATAGGGCATTTCTTTAAGGGTCTGAATTCTTCCAACTCTCTCACTAGATACTAGAGGATGTTTGAGTGAAGTGATACAAGCAGCTAGCTGCAGAATGACTCGACAATATAAAGGGATTGCTAAGCTACTTACAAAGCCTTGTCCCATCAGACCATTACAACCACTGAAGCGGATCAAGTGGTTACATAAAACAGTAGAACTAATGGAGTGATTTTATTTGTACTAGAGCAAGTCTGCCATTGCATGCCCTTTTACTGACTACATACCTGGGTAACCTTAAGGAATCAGACATTTTCTAGCTGAAAAAGTCAAGTTCATCTCTCTTTTTTTCTCTGCATTTTAATATCCAGGTTTCTTGTGTTTCTTATGCTGTTTTATCCTTTGAACAAATGGAAAGATAGCTTTTCCTAAATTCCTTAAGTTCTAATGAGTATGGAAGAGACACTTGCAAAGGCAGGCTGAGGGACTGTATTTTCATTTTCCAGCAGACGTGGGGCTGGCACCTAAGACAGAATTCTGTATTTTTGAAACAAGTAGCAGATTGGACATTGGCAGAATGATAAACAGATGGCAGGACACCCATTCTAAATCCAAACTCATATGAGAAGGTATTCCAAAGCTGTTCTTTTGTATTCACTGTTCTTTCCAAACATTGCAGTCACCCAGTAACTTCAGAAATGAGTTTTCCAAGATATTGTTATAAAGATTATGACTACTAAAATTCTGGTTCTGACATCTGAGATACACAAATGATGGAGCCAGACTTTTCTTAAAGGGTATGCAGGGATAGGATAAGGTTAATAGACACATAGTGGAAAACTCTAAATCACAAACAAATGTAAGAAAATATTTTTTTTATCATAATGGTGGTCAAATATTAAAAGAGGAACTAACAGTTGTGGAATCTCCATCCTGGGATATATTCATAGGTCTACTGGACATGGCCCTGAAGGACCCAAACTAACTGTATCTGCCTCAAGCGCGAGATTAGACTAGAGACCTCCAGGGATCCATTATAACCTGAGTGCAGAGACAACTGTCCCAGTTCAAATGCACCCCTCCCCGGGCCATGTGCTGAAGTTAGGCTGAATATTTTATTGGCTCTAGAGAGGAATAAAGAGATGGAGTTTGCAGTGACATAAAATTTAGCTTAGAACTTCTGGGGTTAGGCTTTGATGTAAAATACTCCCTTGGAGTTGGCATGTATTGAGAGATTCCAACAACCGAACACTGAACATTTGACATATTATAAAAACATAGCAGATTTACTGATTTTGTTCAGACATTTGTGCAATGTGAGTATATCCTTTGAGTTTTGTTCATTTTTGACAAAGTCTGCCAAGCTGTTTCATTGCTAGACCCTGCAATTAATGCAGGTTATCATGGATAACAGGCACAAGATAATCTGACTCTTAGAATGATAAAAAACTC
>JBCJKH010012216.1:21113-31214 GCA_039877255.1 Loriculus beryllinus
TGTAAAAGACCTTAGTTGACCTGTGTGTTTGTTTCAGAGTGTCATAAACTTTATCTGCAAGGATCAGAACCACTCTAGTTATATCAGTTTAAGCAACAGGAAAACCATTTCTATTTACAGTTACATTTCACCTGCTCCTTGCCTTAAAATACCAAAACTTCAAGGAACTACTGCTGCTGGGTCCCATTCTTTCCTTAATGCATTGTCATATTTTTTTAACTTTACCCACTGTGGTGTGAATCAACAACCCTTCAGCAGTTGCTAAAACTTTGTTGCTTCACACACAAATCCAGTGTCAGCAAGTTTTCTAGAGGTGGCAGGCACCTTAATATAATGAGACACTTGCTGCATGCTTCTGCTTTAAGTGACATTGAAATGCTGGAGTATTGGCAAACCTGCCCAGTAGACACTCAGCTTGTCTTCCTCTGGTTCTAGTTCACTTCACTTATGCTGAGTCTTCTATTTTCTGTTGCAATTTGAGAATTTCCTATTCAATAAAAACGTCCTTCTGAGACTAATTAAAACCAAACTAGATGTTTTCTTTGAATCAAAAGTACTATAAAGAATTGCACTGTCTCATTAGTAATAAAGAAATGTCTGCCTTGCCCACTGATGTTTTTTTTCAGCTAATCTTAGTATAGTTGTAGTATTTAACAATTTTATATAGTGAAGATTGCTTTCCTGTTATTCTCCATACTGCTTTCCTTTGCATATATCTTTCTGTAGACATAATTACTCTTGTTGTAGTTAGAACAAGTGTGTGACAATGAAATGAACCCTTTCTTTCTCCAACTGATTTGATATACACTGGTAGAGTAATATACAAATCACTTTCATAGACACATTCTGAGTTCTTGTAGATGTCATTGTACTGCATGCTATAGATATGAAGTGCTTGCATATTGGCTGGGGATAGGGTATTGTCATGATGTGGTACATAACCACTGATTTCTTTCTTGCATCTGACTGTCTCATATCCTTTACTCTTTCTCTTTTAAAACGGGTAGGCTCTTGAAATCTTATTTTACAGATAACCTGTGACAAAAAAAGTTAATTTGACTAACATCAGACAAGACTGTATAGGAGACTGTGCTCACATTTCTTGTTTTGCAGACTAAGCTGCTTCACTTCCATTATCTTCAAAGGTAGTTCTTTATAACAAGGACAGCTATAGTATGTGTATAGGGCTTTGTGAAACAGGTCATGATAATCTATTGCTCATGCCAAGCTTTCTATTAGCACTGCAGTCCTTTCTCCTGGCTGTTGGTACAAAATAACTTGTTCGTTTGGACAGCATTCTACCTATATTTGCTTCTGATGATTGTAAGACAGTTCATAGAGTCGTTCTGAGAAGGAATTTTGTCAATTTTATGTCTCCTGTTGCTGGAGACATGTTACTGCTACATGTGCCAGCTAGTATTTCTTGGCAGAAGAACAAGGAAAAGGGGGATTCATAGCCAGTTAAAAGTAATAAAAATAAGGAGGAATAGTCAGGTTTTGAGGGAGAAGAAACTTCTGAAGCCCTGCAAAGTCTGTGCTGTTTTGCTAGATCCCTGAATCATTTGAACACAGAGTGAATGACAAAGTTATATATTTTTCCTAAATTATTCAGCAAAGTTGAAATGAAAACACATTGCAAAAAGTTTCAGAGAGACCTTCAGACACTGAGCAATAAGCTTTAGTCTGCAGTAGTTGGGTGATAAACTGAAAAATCTTTCAGTATGCATCAAGATATGCTATAAATTGCTGGTTACCACTCGGAACAAAGATTGTTGTGGTGCAGGGTCTGTAACATGCTAGACCAGTACTGAAGATACAAGAATGTTAGAAATTGCCAACTAAGTAGTTAGAAATAGAGAAGATTATTTATATCACTGGTAAACCCACAGTAACCATTCTGAATACTTCATACAGTTCTTGGTGCCTTCTCTGCTCTTCCCCTCATATGAAAAAGATATAATGGAACTGGAAAAGGTACAGAGAAAGTTGACAAAGTTTTTCTATCTACAGCTTTTTATCAGCTTCTAAAATAAGATTCGTTATGATTTTTTTTTTTTGCAAGATGAAAGAACTGAAGGAGAAATGCTGAAGTTCTGAAAAAATACAAATCATATAAAGAAAAGAATTATTATCTATTTCTTATGATTAAAGCTAAATGACACACAGTAATAATAACAAGCATCAGACTTACATCAACAAGGAGATATTTCACAGAAAGTACAATACCATCACAAAATTCCTTGCTAGAAAACACTGGGCTTCTGAGATGTTTTAGGAAAGGCTGTAGCAAGTTTATGAAGTATATATTTTTCAACAGCTATTAAATGTAGTACCAAAAATGATACTCCTGGGTTTAGGTGTCCTTAAAGCACTAGTTTACGGGACCTAGAATGGTACACTAGACCAAGTGTAGCTCTGTACTTGCTTGGGTCTTTTGCTTTTCTGCTTTTTATTTGCTTTTTTGGCTAAATTCCGAGCAAATCACTGCTTTTTGAAAGGACATGTCTGCTCTTATAGAGGAATAAACTTGTATGTAAATATGACAAAGCATCTCCAAGTTTAACAAGTACAGTTTGTAAACCTGCTATCTGGTGGTTTCTGATTTCTTCCATATGAAATTCATGCCTGAGCTATCTTTTATATAATGGAATAGCTTCCTGTTATCTCTCCTTTCCTCATCTATTCTCCAAGTTTTATCTCTAAACATGTGCCTTCTCCTTTTGTATTTGTCAGGTATTTAGTTCTGCAAGCTGCTTGGGACAATAGTTTTTCTATGAGTGACTGTCTGAGCATGGCATTTTTGTACCCCTTCCTGAAGTGCTTTGCAGGTAGAAGATTTAGAACAAACTCCAAAGCGTTTTTTTCCATCTTTTTAGTTTAACTTTTGCACAGCTGAGTTACTGGAACTTGCATCATAAAATCAAATGGAATATAGATGATTTGAGTAATTTTTGTGCTGCACAACTTAGATATAGAATATGTGATTGCTTCAGTAACAGCACGAGCTTTATGTAACTCAGAAGGTGGAAAGGATGATCAGTAAGTTTTGCTTTAGGAATTTTATGCAGAAACTATTGCTGAAGTCTAATACATTCCATGTGGTTTATACCTTTTACTAGGTACATCAAACACACCTTTTAGAACACCTTACCAGTGCACAGAGTTCACTCTCAATGTCCATTTTTAAAAGGAAGGCGGCTCTTATGGAAATCACACTGGTGCAGTTAAGGATGAGGAGGTTGTCCAATGCATTTATAAAGGACTGTAAATAGACTTCTGTTTTCCTCCCAAACTTCTGAATAAATCCAAATACTCTCTTCTTCTGTGACTACTCCTACATAAATGCTATTAATAAATTATACAGACAGTTTCAGGTAACATGTTTTATAGGGAGAGAAGGCAACTCCTTTTTATGTAATTTTCAGCTAAATTGATTATTCTAGCTTCAGAGGCCACTTTGCTCAAGCTTGAGAGCCAACCAAGCTCTCAGTAACTCTTGAATTCCAGTTAAGCCCCGACACCTATTTTTTTTTTATCATACTGCTGTAAATTCCTTTTTTTCTTTCAATATGCATTCTTTCAGTAGGTGACACAATGTCTGCTATTGGACATGCTTCTTTTTAACACTGAAAATAAACATTTGTGTGGCAGCTAATCAGGGATGGTATTTAAGGTTTATAAAATTAGGTTGCAGGAAGTACAAACCTGGTTTTGAATGACTTAGAGGGATTACAGATCATTCTGACCACAGAGAACTGGCTGCCATAATTTAGAAATGGGTGCTATATTCTTAAATTTAATCTGGTAAATAGTTACTGAGGGTGAAAGAAAGTGAGCTGTGCATCACCACAGCCACCACAAAGAACTAACTGATGAGGAAATTTTTAAACACTTCTTAAACTGGTTCTCCTAGCAATGTTACATAAACTTTTTCCTTATTCTGGCTATGATCTAATACTTACAGTCATCTACAGACAAAGATGTATTTAAGATGGAAAATGCTTTGGACTTGCTGAACTGAAGACTAAAAAAACCAGCAATCCTAACTTCCAGAGGAAATGAAATAGCTATTTCTGCCTGGGAAATGCAATTGGTATTTTCCTCAGTGTTTACATATAAATACCCATATTTGCTTCTATCTGAGATATAAGAGCAGCTCATCTGGCATGCTCCGGTTTGATGCATTATTGCAACTAAAATCCTAGCAAGCTTTGTAAATCTGATAAAGCACCTACTTTCCAGGATAGGAGAATAATGGTTTTCTCTCAACTTCTGTTCGGCTTTCAACAAATAACCTTTCTCTTGATATTCCAAACTAAGATCATCTAAGTTACTGAACTTCCTTGAGGGAAGGGAAAGATGGTGCTGTAGTAAGTGAATATTTGCACTGGTTGATGTTGCTGGTAATAGTATACTGCAGTGATTACCACAACAGTAAACCTGCTACATGTGCTTCCTAACCAGCCTATCGTTTATAAAGGTATGTGTGGGTGCATTTATCATTCACTGAAAGATTCAGAGTGGTTGTGCTGATTTATTGTAAAATGCTGTGACTAACAAATACAGAAGTGTTTGTGTTAGGATAGAAGTTGGAGGGAGATGCAGTGGCAAGTCAAGAAATACACTTACATTTGTAGCATTTTCTGCTTTTAACAGGCTAGCTTTCTGCAAGCTTCCCTTTCTTCCAGCTGGCATTAAACGCTAAATATCAACCTTATCTTTCTAGAGTTTAGAACCATTGACAGGTACGTGTCAAATTAAACTGCAGCATGAGGCATCCCTGGCAGCAGTGCCTGTTTATTAACACTGTGAATCTGCGCAAGGCTTTCAGGGAGATACTCCTGCAGGGCTGCACTGTGCTTACAGGGCTGAGATAAACCTGCCGCTTCTGAAGAGCTTTTGATCACACTGTGTCCAGCCCTGCAGCTTCCCAAGCACCATCTCTTTTAATTTGCCTTTCAGTGCAGCCTTAGGAGTTGGTGGGTATTATTATTGTGTCCTAATGCTGAACAAGTATCAGACATTTTTTGCTGTATCTGCTTGGACTCTAATCTCCATTTTGATATATTTTTTTATTTCTTTATAAATAGCAAATGAGTTTTCTTGAAGAGCAGGAAAAGGGTGACATTTTTTTTTTTTTTTTGCCTCAGGCAATGAAGATGCATTCCTACAGCAACGTAGGCGTAATTAAGGTCTGAGTTGGGTCTTCAGATATCCTCTTATCTCCCCCCCGTGAGACACCATTAATGAACTCTTTATTTATGCTCTTGCCCTAGAGAGGTGTCGACATTTAATTTTCATCTACTTTTATCTTTTCCACGACATATGAGAACGTGGGGCGAAAAGCAGTTGTGTAGCCGAGGAAGCTGAAGCAAGGGAGGGCTGCAGTTTCTTACGGCTGAAACTGGAGTGTTCCTTGGGAGCCTCTGGTGCTGCAGCCACGCACGGAAAACCCAAGCGGCCTGGCCAAGCGGCACTCCGGCCCTTGCATCTGCAAGGGCGGAGGGGAGAGGAGAGGACGGTTCCATTCAGGAGTCCGGGCCCTGTTCGCGTACCCCGGGGGCAGCTCCGACTGCTGGCGGTCGGCTCTGTGCTGGGCTGAGGGCAGGGCCGGAAGAGAGCAGAGACCGACGAGGCCTCGTAGCTCTTCTCTCAGCAGCCTGTGCTGAGGCTACAGGAGAAGCCATGCTGGAGCCGACCTGAGCTGGAGGACCACAGAGTTGTACGGGGGGGATTGGCTGTGGAGCATGTTGGGTACTCAAGGCCCTGACACTTGAGGCCCCAGACACGTTCACTGAACGTCAGATGTGCTCTGTGCTCGATAAGCAGAGATGTGATTGGGATGTGCCTTTATACCCCAGTGTGCAGGACCTGCTCCCAGGGAGGGATGGCAGCAAGTGTGCTGTGTGGACAAGAGGCTGATGGTGTACTGCTGGGCTGTTACCAGCCTGAAAGACAGAGCAACATGCAGGATTCATGTGATAATACTGTAGTAAAAAGTGGTTCTTAGTGCTCTTAATGCTGGTTGGTACCGTCTCCAGGTGGAACTGCAGCAGCCCTGTTATGATTACTGCTTCTCACTAAAACAGGCTCCTTAACAGACAAAGCAGAGGAAGTGAGGGAGCTGAAATGCCAGGTGCAGAAAGGGCCACAGCTAGAAACAGCGCTAAGTGTTGAGTATAGGGATTTTGTTTTGCAGATATTTCCAGGACTAGCAGCTGACTTTGAAGGAGTACTTAAAAGTCAAGTAAAGCAGCACATGGGCTGACTGTTACACATTAATTTGTCGGATTAAACTAGGCCAAAAAAGACAATATAGAGCACTTGGCCACACTGCACTGGAATGGCAAGTAGGTGGCAGCAGGGCATACCAAAAGTAATACCCTGTTGTGCTGTGCCTTGGCTAGGTCAGGCTGGTATAAACAGGCCTGCTGGGTTACCAGGGTTGCCAGAAGAGACGTTCCTGTGTTAGGGAGCTTTTAAGCATTCCTTATCTTCTAAAAATTCAGATTAAAAAAGAGATGGTGAAAATTAACTTTCATAGCTTTGCTGTGGTGGTGTGGCTTGTAGAAACAGGGCTTCATACACGGCTGAGAATTTGGGGGAGGTGTGTGCAGGGTCATTCAGAAGTTTTACTTGACAAATGCTATAATTTAAATCAAGATCCGCAGTACATCAAGGAAGAAAAAAAAAAAAAAGGGAAAAAAAGGCAAGAAGTAGAAACAAGGAAAGTTAAATTGTATCAGTTCTTCTGTCTCATGTGCTTTTTGGCCTGCTGCAGGCTTCTCTAGCTTCAGCTCATGGTACGGTTGCAAGTCTGATTATTTTAGTCATGGTTTGAGGCCAAATAATGGGGTTTTACCATAAAATCCAGGCAGTGGGGAGCACAGGTGCTCACATTCCAGCCAAGCAATGTTTATAACACAAATGAAGTTCCACCTTAACGGCCCAGACCTTTTATCTCTGGGTTTGGTTTTATCTATCCTTTATGCACACTGTATGGATTGTTGTTTAATTGTGAAGAGCCTCTGTATGTGTCAGGATTAACATTCATAATGTGCTCCAGGCAAATCAGCCATGTTGCCAAATTTGAATGCCTGAGTTATTCACCACCATTAAAAATTAGTATTGAGTATGCTAAATTTGACTGTCTTGAGCTCCTGCTTTAAAGTAGTGTGATGAACCACCAATTTACAAGTGCAGACATTAAGTTTCTGACACACAGAATCATTTCAAATGTAGTCACCTCATTATGTTGTTATTCCCCTGTTACTACCCTTGTCCCTCTGAACCCTATAAAATGCAGGCTGCTTGACCAAGATAATTGCTGCTGAACTGTGCTATTTGATTAACATGCACATCAGCAAGGCAAACCAGTCCTGCTGGAGCCTTGCTGCAGTGTGTGTGTGAGGTATGCAGAGCAGCAGAGAAAAATCCTTGAAGACAAGGATTTTAGCTTGCTTTCTGCCTGGTTTTTATTCAGAACATGTTGAAAGTCTTCAGTTTACCAAGTTAAAAGTAAAAGCCTCGAGTATAAACTAGGGGTCAAAGCAGACTTTCATACTAAGGTTATAGAAAGGATTTTCTCTTCCACAGATTTTCTCATCCATGCCTGTTAGAGAACAGACGTTTTCCCCTTTGCCATTGGCAAGAAATTCACTCTGCTTAATCGTATTTTGATCCCGTGACTCAGCAGTAGTTGTGCTGTTGTATTTCAGTATTTTGGTTGACATTGACTGCTTAATCTCCAGAATAAAATTTTAGTGGGTCTGGTAAGGTCAGCTGTTCCTAAGTGAATAGCTTTTTCTTACAAGTCTGAAACTGTCTCTTGATAGAGCAAGAGAAATCTTGAGCAACAAGAGAGGTTATTTTAATATCCTTGTGAAGGGCTTCCTTAACTTATGGGTGCCTTGTAAGATCTTCTTGTCACAAATTATTGAGAAGAGCTGTAGTCTGGAAGAATAATCATAGCCTTATTTTTTTTTTGTCATTTCTTTCATATAGCAATAGTCTGGAGTATTAAACAGTCATATTAATGTCAGTATGTTGAATGAACTTTAAAAGCATAGATTTAGAAGAGCTGTGATCAGGGCTACAATCAGGAACACCAATAAACAGTTACTTTGCGATAATCAGATTGTGGTAAAACCTCCACTTGCTTTTACTGCAGTATCCCTCATGCAGATCATAATCACATGAGAGGATTGATCAATTATACCAAGAGGAGAATATTGACATAATGATTAATTGTAAAGAATCTAAGATGGTATCCTAACGTTGTTCCTTTGTTCCATTATGACCTGGCTCAGAATGACTAGATCATGCAGTCAGTTGGAAGCACAAAAATAAGGTGGGTTTATTTAATTTTTTAATTAGTCACTGATTGAAAAATGTAGATCTGTGATTTGGACCTTTCCAAGTTCATATAAACTGAACTAAAAGTTTGAAAACAGTTCAGAAGTTTTGGTCTAATTTTTTCTTCAGCTAAACTGTTCTGTCACTTTTGTAATACTGCATAGTGGAGCAGATTGATTCAGTATTTTATCTGAAGTATTATAGCCTTATTATGAATGCTATGTTTTTACATTAATGTAATATTTCTGTTATTGAAGGTTTTTCTCTGTAATCAAATTTAAATTTTTTGACTAAGTTTAAGCCTAAGAATAGCATGATACACTGAGATACATGGAAAATAAAAGCAAATGTCAATTAGTATGGAGAAAAACAAACAAGCAAAAAGACACACAAAAAAACCCCCACAAACCCCCTCCAGAACAAAACAAACGAAGACCAAAAAAGAAAACCTACAAAAAAAAGTAACTGCTGTGATCTTCACCCCCAGAAAGTGAAGAAAACCCGTACTGTAGAGAGACTAGTATGAGCTGAGGGCCTAAGGAAAGGCAAAGCTTTAAAGGATGCTTGTAAAGTTCAAGGCTAGAGTAAGCACTTTGAAGATTAAAATGTCTTAGATCCTGTTTGTTTAACAGGAAAGGGAATAGCAGCATATTGGACTCTGGCTGGGCAAAAAGAGATTGTGAAGCTCAGCAATGCTTCTATACACAAATCCACTTACAACCAAAAAAGAGAAAAAAGGAAAAAAGGCACTGAATTTAGTTTGCATACATTTAAAAAACCTGTAAGAAATGCAGGATCCTAAGATTTAAAAACTAATATTGTCAAAGCTATTTGACTTTACTTAATCACAACCAGGAGGAGTTACTGATTGTAGCAAATTACAGTTTCCAGTACCTTTTCACTTGAATCTGTAGTAGGCAGCAGTTTTTACTCCATGTATTTCAGCCATTTTAGAACAGAAAGGATCTCCTAGTTGATTTCTATCAGTTCGTATATACTAATACAAATGGAGTTTTCTCCTTATTTTGTCAGTGAAGAGTATTCCAAAATGCCACTTTCTTTTGATTGCTTAGAAAACTTCCAGTTTTCTCATAACAAATCTTTGTAATTTCTTTTTTTATCATGGTTCCATTTAAAAGCTGAACTGAGCTGCTAGCCTATAGTTCCTAGTCATCAGTTTCTCTGTTTCTAGCTGGTAGAAGAAATTTCAGATCGTATTTTCTGTTGAATATAATTGTATTTTTATTACTTCATCCTTCAATACTGTTTTTTGTTTAAGAATTTCTAGTTTCTTCATAGTACTCATAATGCCCCTAATTCTGTGTGTATCAGTTGTTTAGGTTTTGGCTAACCTGATGCTTACGTTTCACTGTGAATGCTGAAAGGAAAATGATAGGTTACAGTTATTCCTGTAGTTGCTTTGGTAATTATCAATAACCCCAAAGCTAAGCCGGGTGGTACTTGCAGGTAGTCATATTGCAAATAACTTGGTTCGAAGTAAATGTGGGGTGATGCCGGTGGATGCATTTAAACAGATGATGAACATCCATATTTAGAAATTATGATGTAGAGGACAGACAAAGGAAGCTTCGGGTAAAGCCATTTCTAGCTGCATGGCAGCTGAGCTCGAAAGGTTACTCCTTATGCAAAGATACATGGTCTGTTTCATGAGTCATTACTGTAACTGCTAAATGATGGGGGGGGGGGGTGTCTGAGAGGTTGTATGTGGAAACACTGAAAGGAAAA